>BJBW01006206.1:6017-28592 GCA_004320125.1 Scolopax mira
TGCTCGGGGATATGGATTAGTGTTGGGTTGGTGTTTTGGGTGTAGTGGGGATTGTGTGGGTTTGGGTTGGGGTTTTTTTGGTGTGGGTGTTTTTTTTCTTTCTTCATTGGTTGGACTAGATGATCTTCAAAGGTCCCTTCCAACCTAGGTGATTCTGTGAAAGCCACTGATAGAGGAATAAACCCAAAATATGGTTTGCAACAAGTATTTCAAACCACCGTATTATATTATTGTGCTTATGAAGGGAAACTCTTGCCTAGTTGCATTTCTCCATATAAGAAAGTTTAGAGATTACCTTCATATAATCTCAGCAGTATTTCCAAAAACATGTCATTGCAACAAATGGTTAGCATTGGGTATGGAGCTCACGTTGGGGTTTTGAGTGTTTTGCCTGAAGTTCTGGTGGTAAAGGAGGACAATCACAAGAAACTGTAAAAATGGTGGTTGCTGAGTTCACAACTTTGAAGCAGTAGCAGCTTACCTCTGTTTTAGAACAAAGTGTGGCTATCCCAAATTATAATACATAGGTTTTTCAGGTGCAGCTAATGCTGACAGTAAGTAACTCCTTCTTACAATGCCAGTAGTCAAAAATATTAAGAGAAAGGGAAAGGGACGGCCTTGTGAAATATGGGATCAGAACAGCTTTTGATGTTAAGTTGAGGAAGTGAAGCTGGTGGCTTTCAGAAGTGATCTAAGAATCCACTGCTGTAACTTGTTCCTATTTGTGCTGTGGCTTGATTCTATGACACCTGATCAGTTTGAGCACTAAAGAATTCAACTCCAGTTTTAAGGACTGATTCATTCTCTTAGAGGAAGGAAGTATGAGTGCATGTATGAAAAGGTAAAAGGCAGAGAAGGCTGGAACCACCAAGCAGTACTGCTCAGGGACGGCAAAAAGTAGCAGGTACTTGGCTTTTAGAAAGTAGTGATCAGTAGCTAGAGAAGTTAATGTGTCTCCCTGACTTTTCCCCTTTTAAATTATTTGTGAGAGTTGCTTTTAGTACTTGGGTAAATTTAGGGGGTTTTATCTTTCAGACTTCTCATTAATAGTTCATTTTTTTCAACTTTAATCTCAACGTGTAGCTAATATCCATCAACAGAACAGCACAAACCTTAAGAGCAGGTGAACTAATCTATGTCTCTGTCTTTATCTGCGTTTTCCTGAAAGGGCAAAATACATGAGTTTTCAATCTGTCTTTTTTAAATAATAAACCTTTTAAAGTTACACTTATCTGAAACATATGTATCCCATAGTGAGAATTAAATGTCAAAGAAATACTTGCTTTGAATTGTTACTTGGTACTAAAGTTCTCCTTCATTTTCTCTAGGAGGTTTTTTTTTTTTACATCTTTATGTGTCAGGGCTCTTTAGCCTTCCTCCTTCCCCAGAAAACTCCTTTGATGGGCTGTCCTGTTTCTTTTCTTCCTTATTTTTCTTCCTTCTTCAGCCTTTGAATCTGTTGCTCAATTCAAAATAACTTCAATATTTCATCTTTGTCAGGTTCTTTGAAACTAGACAATGTAGTAGATAAGGATAGATCAGATTGAGTCCCTGAAGGAACAGCCATATTGTGAATTGAAATATTTGTAACTCCTTGAGGGTTAAGATTACAAAGCCAAATTTCTCTCAGCCTTATCTTATAAATGCTGCTGCTTACGTAGTTCTGTAATCTATCATAGCCTTACTGAGATCTTAAAAATGATGGTAAAGCTGCATTTAGGCTGCAACTCAACTATTAGTCTGGCTATGTGAGTCAGAATTTAAGGAATTTGACAGACCATATTTACTTATTAGTCTAGAAATAGCTTTTGAATTGTTAGTCTGTGTAAGCAAGAAGTATTGCTGTGTTAAATGCTACCTCTCAAAAGCTCCGCTTTACTTATGTTCTGTGGCTCAGTATTTTGGTGCTTTTTTTCCAAAATAAAAACAAAATGGGGTAAGAAATTAGAGCAGCATGTGGGTTTTCTAAAATCCGGTAGCTCTAACTTTTGGATAGTGTGACTGGTCCAAAAATTAAAGCCAGCTGATTATACCGGGTTTATTTATCCACAGTGTTTAAAACAAGTCATTCTGAAGATAAGACAGTATCTGAGAATATCTGACTCATGTAGTTTGAATCCATCCAAGTGTGATGAACAACTTGTTTCACCTAAAAGATTTATAGGAGAGAATAAAAAATAAACTGTTCTAGGACTTAACAATTTTTCTAGATATTTCGTATGGTTTGGGTGTGGTTTTTTGTTTTGCCTTAAATGATCTCATGCCTGAAAGTTAGATCCTGGATGTCTGCAGCTGTAACCTGTTGCTCTCAAAAAAATATCCTTCAGCCTTGAAGTGAAAGGGCTGACTGGTGAAGCTTGCAACTTGTAATGCCTCGTTGTGATGAGGAATTGAGGACTATTTGAAAGAACATTGAAGGAATTAGCTTAAAAAGTCAACGATGCAGTTGCCTTGGTATCTACATGTGGTATCTTACTTCACTAATTGTTCCCTTCATCTTCCAGTTTTCTGAACTGTTGGGGCTGGACAGCTGTTTCATGTATTTGTAAAGGATGAGCCTGCTTAAAGTTCTGTGTAAAGTGAGATTCTATATAAATGGGAGATTAAATAGTCTCTATAATCAGTAAAAGTGGAAAATACAGCCTTAGCAATCTGATTGCACAGTCCAGTGTTAAAAATAATTTTTTGTGTCTGTGTGATGAGATGTCTCTGATAAATTTAGTCAGCACAGTGGTACTTCATAATGGAATGTGAGACTGTTATAAAGATAGGGATCACCTTTTTAGCCAGAAGGAAGGTTGCTGTCCAGTGGAGATGATGATCTTGTTGGATAACAATTGGAAAAGAGTAGATGAGTCAGATTTCGGGTGTGAAGTGGTGTTGCTGCTGCTCAAAGCTGAGGACCACATCTACTGTGTACGTGAGAGTGTAAATAAAATCAATGTTTTCAGACTGATGCAAGGAAAGAACATGCTGCTGTTTCAAATATTTTTTTTTTTTTTAACTGGGTATTTTGTGGAATAGCCAATGCTGAAATAATCCTTGCTGCTTTCTCACTGTATCAGTTATTTCATTCTGTCAGTTCTGCTACTGTTTTGACTTGCAGAAAACAAAATAATTTGAAAATATTTGAGTTTATATTATTTATGTGGTTTGAGTTTAGTTCTGGCCACTAATTTGAAAGGATATTTCTGTCTCTGTGTATGCATGTGTGTATATATTTTGTGGGGGCATATATATGCATATATGTATACAAGCACATGAATTTAGGGAGTCTTTCTTTTCAAATCCTTTTTTAAAATTTTCTCACTTACTTTGGGATGACTTCTGACTTAAATGTCAGTATATGAGTGTATCTAGTGGAGGAGGCAGAGAACTCACTGTTGAAAATAGCAGGGTAGTATGTATTGTGGAAACAGGAGATGATAGCAGTGACGTTTTGCCCTTATCTTTATATGCCATTCATGACTTCCAAAACAGATGATGACTTTTTACCTCATCTTTTACATTTTCCAACATTTGGGCTAATATTCCATTTCCAAGTTGGTAGTAGAAAACCTTGTTTGAACTAATGAATTCTAGAAAATGGTAGCTCATAAAATCCTGCGAAAGGTTTAAATGTTAGCTTTCAGAAGATTTTAATAATTTGAGTAAGGCAGCCTTAAAGCGGAATCTGAATTGGAGTCAACTTTCCTGTTGGAGCCTTTTGAGTTGTTACATTCCAAGTCTTTTCCTTATTGGTAGGTTTGAGGGCAGCACAAAAGCTCTCTGCACTGCACCTGGTTTAGCCGTCATGCTTGGATCAACCTTTAGTTCTGGCTTTCCCCCTCTTAGGTCAGTTTCTAGGATAAAGGCTCTTTGTGGAGGTTGTGTGAGATCTTGAAGGTTGTACAGTTGGTGACCTCTCCTCTGAGGGACTGCAAATGAATAGGCCATAATTTGAGCAGACTCTAGCCTCCATCCTCTTCTTGCTAGGCCTTAATATCCAGGAGGAGGTGAGCTTAACTCCAGTTGCCTGTAAAGCTTGCTGCTTCCAAGTGTGCAGAATTACTGGGATGCTTCAGTAAATTGCCCAGTCCTTTCTAAACATCTTCCCCTCAGGACTGAAAATCTTGTTTTCCTATGAATAGGTTTGTGTGTTATGAGCTGTCTCACAACTGAAGGTTATGTCCTCCCACGTGTCATAGAGATGTCTGATACACAATGGAAATCTTGAGGGTTTTGCCTGAAGGACCTAAATAATATCAAAAGGGCTCCATTTATACACTTGGTATGGTATTTAGCTGCATAAAGCTGCTGCTCCCCTCTGTGCCTTGCTGTCTGCCTTTGGCCAGGGCTGAGCAAACAGGATCCCAACTTGAAGGAATGTACTCTTTTAGAAGGAATAGCAGCTCTGTGTGCTAGGAGCAGAATATGTACCAGCATGGCAAAATGCTTGATTTCCTGCTTTGAAGCTGTGGCTCTGTGCGTGGTCAAAATTTTACTAATAGAATGCTCTGGTTTCCCAGCATCAGTTTGGGTGTAACAGCATCAGTTTGGGTGTAACCTCAGTAGACAAAAAAAAAAGCAAACTTTTTTTTCCCAGCCTGTGTCTTTCAAAGATATAATGCTGTATAGTTTCATTCTGTGTTGAGCAGTGATACAAAGATCTGCATTGCCTACTTCAGATCCAAATCTAAGTACTAAAATTTGGCAGGAAGAATTTGGAGGAAGTACAGATGTTCCTTATCTCTGTGGCGATGAGTATTTTTTTCCTCCTGATGCAGGAGTCTGCCTTTCACAGTTCTTGTCTGGTTTGTGATTGGCATTCGAATCATTATGGGATTGAGCTTTGATTTAGTAGTCTGAAAGTATTTCAGATGAGCAATGCTGCCTAGGTCTGGCAAAACTGAAAGATGTGTGAATTACCTGTGTGAATTTTGTACTATGGCACCTTTACTGTTTGAATGCAATAGTAGGTATCACTTACTGTCAAAATTTTTGGACTGTACTACAACTATGCTTGCTATGCACAGGAGTTTTCATTTTAATTTTTTTTTAAAGAAAGACTCTGCAGTTAAACCATGATGTTAAATAGTGATACTACTCATACTGTGTCATGTGCCCAGGGTTGCTTGCAGAGAGTTATCCATAAATCCTAATGCTGGGATGGAAGGGAAAATATGCAGAGATATTAAAGGCAGGAGTCATCTGTCAAATGCAGGCTTGTCATAAGGTTATTTAATTAGAGGAGTAGTTTTTCAGACTTCTGGGACTTATTCCGTCTGTGTTGAAAGATGTCCTCCTTGAAAGAGATAGAAGGAAATAGTTGCAGTGTTTTTCAGCAAGTCAGTTTCCCCATCTGAAAGTTAACCTTTTCCCCTTTTTAAAAAAGGGTAACATTTTAAGTTGGTCTTGCTATTTGTTTTCCTATTGTTTTCTTAGAGAACAAAACAATGCTTTTCCATGCTACAGGAAAGATCTGAGACAAGGCAACTTTAATTCCCTTGTCTCAACTGATCTTAAGCTTCCTTATATATCTGTGATAACCTTCTGCTACAGCCAAGAAAATGCGGTGTGATGTTACTTTGCTGCATTGTAACTCTGCAGGTCTGATCCAGCAAAACATTGAACCTGTTAACTGCATCTCATGGTTTTTTTTCTTTTTCCTCATTTGAGATGGCGCTCTTGGATCCCATTTCTCTGTTGTTTTGCTATAATAGTCACCTTATTCCCTTTACTAACAAACTGTGAACATGATTGCCACAGCAGTTTTGCCTCTACATATAGTTGCATTTCTGATAAATGTATATCCATTTGATCTCAGTTACATTTGCATGTTTAAATATTTATAACACACAATTAAGCTGAAAGGGTTTAGTTCTAATTGCTTTCCCTTTTAGCTATCTGTATGCTTCAAGATGTGTGTAAATGCATAGAAGGTTTTGGGTTTTTTTCCCCTTTTGCCCCAGCTGGTTCTGTGTCCTTCAGAAGTATATAGCTGGAGAACTAGAAATACCTGGGTTATTCTCATACTTCAGTGTACTTAAATTATTAGATATGTTCATTTTAAGTTTAGTTCTGCTTATTTATTCAATCCCTTACATTTTCTGGAAGTCCAGGAAACAGGAGTTAAATAATTGGAAAAAAAAAAAAGTCTTACGTGTATAAACATTAAAACAAAGTACCACACACTTGGCTTTCTGTCCTTGCCCCTCATCCCCACCTTTGGTAAACCTTTTTTTTCTTTTCTCTTTTTTTTTTCTCTTAGAGCTACGAGCAAGTAGTGATGAGTTGAATTCAAAGAGGATTAGGGACAGAAGTTTGAAATGCAGGCTAATTCATCAGACACTTCTGATATTGTAGAATTAACAAGAGATGGCATTAAATCATGTCTGAGCATTTGTTGGAATAATTGCCCTTCTTTCAAGCAGAAAAATATGTAGTGGTTTTGAGTGACGGGTGGTTTAATGTTGTAAATAAATTTGTAATCCTTTACTTCTAATGGGAACACATCTTTCAGCACATTTTACCTTGCTACCATGGTTGCTGCTTCCCTTGCATCAAATACCTCAGATAATTTAGTGGTTGATCTTGTAGTTTAAAAAAAGCCCAACTAGTGAAATAATACAGCCGTATGTTTATACACCACCACCCCCCAGCCCATTGTCAAGTCAGCTGAATGGAACAGATCACCTGATGTGCCACACCAGTGTCTATAAGGGAGAAGTGGGGCCAGTCCAGCAGCTCAGGATAGAGATGGTGAAGTGGGAACAGCCCCTTTCAGCAGCAGCTGGCTTTTAAAGCAGCTGACTCATCAGGGTAAGCAGCACTAACTACATGCTTGCTTTGCAAAACATCGTAGCAGTTCAAGTTTATATTGTCCTTCTGATTTCTTCCTCTTGCTGGATGAGTTGTTCCATGGGATCTTTCATTTGCTGTAAGTGAAATCAACTGGGGTTGTTAAACAGGGGTTTAGTTTAGTCTCATTAATCTTTTGAATGACTAACGTGCCCACTGGATCTCTTGGATCTGAATTGGAGTCTGTGTACTTGGGTTATGCTACTTGGATGTTCAAATTTTGCATCTTGGAAAGTGCTCAAGAAAGAAAATGAATAGGCATAGTAATTCTCAAATAAGAGCTGTAGAGTCTGAAAGAAGCACAGTGGGAAAGTATTGTTTGTGCTTCAAGCCTTGCACTACTTTTTTGGGACCTATCACCACTTTTTCTACCTTGTCCCATTCCAGAAACTGGTCAATTCAAACAATTTAATGAAACAAAAGTATTCTTTGAAAATGTTATAAAGTGTGGGAAAAGCAGTAGATATGAGATAGGTATGCTAAAATTAATGCTGCTGCATATTCTTCAAAATGCTTTTTAACCCATATGAAACATGATGACAAAATGCTTCCTGGATGTGGGCATACCAATAAGATGCTTTGAACAAATTGCAAATGGTAAAGTTTTGTGACATCTTCCTGGCACTTCTTTTTTGCTGTTGAAGCTTGTTTTCCTGGCTTATGTATAACAGATCAGATCACTCGGCTCCTTTTGATTGATGATGATTTATGATTAATTCATTCTTGGATTTTTTCCCAATGTAGCACAACTGAAAGAGCAACATGAACACCATTGCTGCTGAGTGTGCACTTACTGTGTAGATTGTGGAACTGTGTGTCTGCACTGACAATTTTGGAATAGAAGGCTGTTTTAAATGTTATTTAAAAAACTCCATGAATTAAGTATTGAAAGAAATGTCTTATTTTGTTTCCCTCAATCTTTCTTTTGGGGAACTAAAACTGAGTGGTAATGGACTTAAATGTTATCTTGAATATTTAAATAATTGCTACAAATGTTTTGTGATGTTTTATTTTCATAGTCTGTGGCAGGTATTGCAGACAAGAGATTTTTTTTGAGACATGATAAATTTAACAGGAAATACCGGATACTGTTTCTGACTACCTGCAGCCATCCTTAGAGATAGTTGCTGCTTGCTTTTAAAGTTACTGGTGCACTTGAGAATTTACCATTCTATCAGCCACAGTACCCTTAAATGTTTCTCCTCTTCCCTCCTCCCATCCACCCCTAGACATTTGTGCAACTTCATGAATCATGAGGATTGAATAGTCTTAGAAAGAACCCAACAAAGCCTTTTAATGGCTCAGTGTTTCTTTCGTGTTCTTTCCAGTGTATGAGATTTTCCCCTTGCCTCTGCTGTTTCTGTGGAGAGGTGACAGTCTCTCCCATGAATTGGAGCCAGATTCTGTTTTGCTTTCTGGTCCTTGGGCCCTAAGAACAGGTGCCAGTCCTGCTTCTGGCTGTGGGAGCCTCTGTGGATAATTTTAGTTGGTAGGGCATTTTAGGCATGGTAGACTTGGCCTAGCTAATGCTGTCAGAAGTAGCCTCGGGTGAGATGTGTTCTTATCCACTCACACTTCATCTGAACAGGGGTGTGTGTTATTGCACCTTCTTGACTGTCCTCTCAGTGTGATGATTACTTCTGCTCCAACAGCTTTTTTTCACTGTATAGAAGAAAAGAAAACAAAGGGTGTGTCAATTTTTTGGGTTTGTGGAGTTTTGTTTCCTCTTGCTGGTGGTATTCTAGCTTGCCAATTTTGTAAGGCAAGTAACACTTAGATTTCTGCTTTTGTGGTAGATGATAAGGTTGGCCACTTAGTTTAGACACTTACTCATGGAGCAGAGGAAATCTCTAATCTAAAGGGAGTGTGGTTTATTAGAGATCACCTGGAGCTGGATACCTGAATTCTCATGGAGCTGTAAGAGTGCTGTTAGGTTTGTTTTTTTAATACCTTTAGAATTACTTTATAGTATGTCAGATGCTTACAGAAGAAGTTACCTTTTATCATAAAATACTGAAATATAGTCTAAAATTGCGTAGCATATGCAGGCTAATCAATCGATCCAGTGTACATTAAACCAATGTGAGGATATGGGGGTTAAATCATGCTGTTACTTTTAGGTTATCTTCAAATGTTAATTAGGTCTTAAAATATACTGAAATGCAAATTTTTAATATTTAGAAGCTCGCTTATACTTAAAACCTTAGTGCCTGGATAGCCTTACCTTCCCTACCTGGGGGTTTCTGTTGCTTGTTAGTTATTTTCGGTTGAGTAAGTTTATTGTGCCCAGAAACCTTAACTTCCAGTTGATCCCATTCTGCTGCAAAGCTGGATCAGACCTTCCTCTTAGTACCAGTACACACGTATACCAGAAACTTCACATAAAGCATTATTTTTGTCTAATCCATTCTGGATTTATAAAATGCCAGGTTTTATAGGTGTTTTGGTACTTCAAATAGTGCCTGTAAGCTCTAAAATATGAACCTTGCCACTAAGCAAAGGTACAATTTACAGAGAAGGTAGGATACTAAGGCATTTAATTTTGTCTGGAGACTACAGAGTGTAGTAGTAATTGGCATTTTCAAAATATTGAGAGTATATCTAAACATATTTTCTATGTATGGAGCCATCAAAGTTACCTTTTGCCGCTTTTTTGAGAATTTAAAATTGTCCTGTGTGAATAAGGAGTGTGTGTATGTGTTTGTTCCCCTCTGCTGGAAGCATTTATTTTTGATTTGAATATCCAAACATATGAAAGGGATGTACCTTTGGCAGCAATTTACTTAAACTGAGTAAGGAATAAGAGTGAAAATGAAATAATCTGTAATGTGCTTTAATAATTTCAGACATTATGTTTAACGGTGGTAATTAAATATCTCAAAGTATAGATATATATTCAGTGGTTTTTCTGTTTGCTTAAGCTTTGCTTCTTGGTGTACTTAGAAATGTTTGTTTTACTAATGTTAAGTAAGTTGCAATAAAAGGAAGCCAGCACTTGTTTCTGGGATATTTCCTGCTCATCTTGCCTGTAAGAAGCAGCATTCCGGGCATTTTCAGAACATACTTAATCTCAGCTTCATACGAAGGGAAGACATGGGTGCCTTGTCATGTAATGATATTAAATTGCTAGAGTGCTTCCCTGGCACACAGAAAAGCTGGATTCATTTACTACAGTGAGAGAATCTTGGAGTCATGTTTCTGAAGACCTCTTGGAAGGCGGCGAGCGAGCGATGGGTTAGAAGGCAAGCTAACACGCGGTGCTCTGTCACTCTGCTGAAGGTTCTCCTGGCTTAGGAGGAACTGGCACTTCAGAGCCTGCTTAGCTATTTTATAAGCATCTGAAGTCATGTCCAATTAAAAGATTGTAAACTGAATTTGGGGGGGGAGGGAAGAGTGAGATGTTAAGTGCCAGCAGTAGCAAAGAAGTTTGGGCTTTGGCTACACCTGTGGCTTAGGCAGCTTCCTGACTGCATGGCTTGGTTTAGGCATCTGAACCGTAGCAGGCACTAAATTGTTGTGATGCCAAGTGGTGCTCCAGGAAACATCAAAGTGTTTCTGTGTATCTGGCCCCAGGTGTGTGATCAGAAGTACATGAAACTCTGAGAGGAGCGTGATCTGCAGCAAGAGCACCCCTTCCAAAATAATCAACTGATTTGACTGATCTGTACCGCATGATGCAGCGAAGCCTTGTATTAGGCCAGCTGGATCAAATTGTCTCTCTGAAGATGCTGCCAGTGTTCGCTTTTCTCTTAGAAAATCAGCAGTAGAAGAAAATCTGTCTGCAGTTGGCCCTTGGCCAACATCTTAAAAGCAAGTACCAAAACAGATATTAAGCCTTAGCATGTATTTTGTCTCATGAAGCCACATTTCTCAATTGTTCTGTGTGTATGCTACCGAGGCAAATAGAACTTAGTTTTATTCTGTGTAATTCCCTACTTTGTATTCAGTGGGAACTTCTTTGAAAAGTTGTGGTGGTACATGGTGATAAGCAAAGCAGTTGGTTTGATGGTGTCTAGGATAGCTGGATGGCTTTAGCCTGGGAGCAAGGCTAGCCCTGTGTGTTAGCCAGGTACTACCTGATGTGGTCCTAGCTCCCAGCCATCTCCTGCATCCCAATGTTGCATGTTGTTCAGCATCTGGGTTGTCTGTGAGAGGAATGGCTGGTGTTGGAGGCACACTCAGCTCCCACTTCAGATGTTTTCAACCACAAGAACTTTGCTGAAGTCTGTGTTGACTTGCCACTTGTCAGGCGTGTGATATCTTAATATATCTGGTGATGTTACACGCTGGTAAGTTGTTCTCATGTTGATAAGAAGCTGGTGTAGGATAGAAATCTCTGCTATAATGAGATCTAATACATAGCAGTTAAATGTCAAATCCGTGATACTTGAAACTTTAATTAAAAGAAAAAAAGTGTTGGAAGACAGAAATAGGAAAAACAGTGGTGGGTTTTAGTGTTTTTTATACAGGAGCAATACCTAGGGACTTGGATCAATTTAATATCTTTTTTTTTTCCTCTTGTGCCAAGTAAAACAATTGACAAAAGGCTAATTGCTTTGAAATGCTTGTAAGGAACATAGTATTTAATGGAAACTAATATACCAAAACCAGAAGGATAAGTGGTCTGGAAGATCTAAGTAATGGTAATGAAATTATCTACTAATGTATGTCTGTGTATAATTACAGCTTTCTAAACTCAAATGGCACTAGTCTTAAATTTTTCTTAAATTTTTCTTAAATTATGTCTTGTTGTGGATGTGTAGAGATGCTGTAAAAATGTGTTTGCATCTTGGTTTGCATTTGTACTACCTCATCCTCCCTTTCCACACACCAGTCAGAGCAGCTGCAAATGTGTATGTAACTAATCATTTAATGAGGTTTTTTTTGCAAGTTCTCAAAATGGGAGTTTCATATTGCATCTTTGTCGTATTTCAAAATCAATCTGCAGTCTTAATGGAGTGGGTGATTTGAGCAGGAAAAGAAGTGGTAATAGCAAGATTTGTAAAGTGATGTAGGTTTTCTGAGGCATAGAGAGAGGCACTTCAGAGATTAATTAGTCTAAAAAAACACCTAAACTCCTTCCACTCCCCCGATTTATTCACTTTAACCATAATGAATTGTAATATTTAGACAATTGAATTAAAAAAGTTACATTTAGTTAAGGTTTGTATGGTACATCTAAAATAGAGTGCAATACTGTTGTAAAATTTCCCACTGAATGGAGTTGAAAGGCTGCAATTTTGTTTCTTTGCGTGTCATCTGGCACTGAATCAGGAATTAATGGAAAGCAGTGACATGATGTGTAAAACTAACGTATGCCAAATCCCTGCAACACATACATTATAGCTGGCGTGTACTTATTTTGGTGTTGCTGTGTCCTGGCCTGAGATTGTAACTGCATGAATAATGACCACAAATATATTACTCTAGTGGTGTTGCACATCCATCTCACATTTGGTTGGTATCTCTGCTAGCTGGTCAGCTACTCTTTTTTTAATAAGCTTAAAATACTTGTCCAGATGTATTTACAGCATTTACATATTTAGGTTGTGGCCTGATATTGTCAGATTTTTTAGTGTGTCAGGAAAATAGTATTTTAAAGTATTAAGTACTAATAGTATTAACAATATTTTAATATAGAAAAAGGCATTAGCCTTTTCTTTTTCATTTTAATTCATTAAATCTCCTTCTTGTGCTCTCATGATTAAAGAACTGTGCCTTCTCTTAAACATATTCAATTCCTTTCAATCTTGCCTTAAGCTTAGCTTTTTTGTATGAATGACTTCTGTCACTGCAAGAATTATCTTCTACTGAGGAGATTACTCATCAAATGCAAGCAGCTTTTTAAGATCGCTTTACAAGTTGGGGTTTTGTTTTACTCCAAGCAAGCTGAAAAAGCAACTCTGTCCTATGATGATGACAACATAGGAATGTCATTTGACCATACGATTCATTCGTGAAATGCACCAGCTTCACATGCTGAAGCAATTTACAGTCAAGAGATGTAAAGAAACTGTTGTACTTATGTCTATGGTTTTAATGTCTGATTTCTCCTCCTTTTGTGCACTTGAGCCTCTCTCTAGAGGATATAACATATTGTTTGCCCCTAAAAGGGATGGGATGCCCACATGCACTTTCTAAATGCTTTATTGAGTGAAAGTTAGTGCTTACAACAGATCATCAGTTTTAGCTGAGTAGTCTATTTTAAAAATAGATAAAAATAAATAGGTGTATTTTGGAGAGGAAAAATATTACAAAGCCCTAACCTAGGGCACAAAGATTCAAAGTTAATATCCCGTAGTCTCTCACTGCAATACTGTTTTACCTCTGTGAGGCAAATTGAACATTCTGTAATCTGCAGTGGGAACTTTCATCCTGGCATCTTGACTCACCTTCAGTCTGAAGGCTGTACCCACGTAGTTTCCTAGAAACCACAAATTTATAAGAATTCAAAACGTAATTTAGCTATAAGATCTCTAAATCTGCTTTTGGTGATTTTATTTTTGTGTTTTGGGTTTTTTTTTTTGTAAATGTAACAAAACCGAAAGTGAAAGAACTTGATAAATATGCTTAATGGCTCATGCTCCCCAGAAGATTTAATGAGAAGGCAAAGCTTTCCCCTAAAGACTTAAAGGGGAGGGTAGGTAGAAAACGAGGAAGCACTGAATAGTTTTTGTTTAATTTCAGGAGAAATCCTTGCAATTTTTTTCATTGCTTAATAGAAATTTTGCATTTATTTTTCAACTTACATGGGTATTTTTTTAGACTCACTACAGTAATGTAGGATAGTAAAGAGCTCTATAGAATTTTGCAGATCTTAACAGTGGGAATTATGGGAAGATTTTGCAAAGATTTATTAAGAAGACTTTTCTTCCAGTTACAGCTGATACTTACGAAGTGTTTCCATAGTATTGCTGTTTAAAACAGTGCACAAAGCTAAAGAACAGGTGAAATCCAACTTTCTAGATCCTTAGAAAGCTTCTGTTTCAATGTGCTGGCAGGACTCAGTGCATAGTGACAGATTATTTCCCTCACCAGCATGAGCCATGATCGTTTTCTGGAAATGTGTTGTGTAATTTTGGGGGTGAGTTAGGTTTATATCTTTCTTTAGGCTAAGTTATTGACCTCCATGAAGACCAGTGGCCCAAAGGATGTGCCAACATAATGAAATACAGTATAAAAACCTGGAAAGAATTCTTTCTCTGGTATCCTTGATGCATGATGCTATGAAAAGCATATATTTCTAGCTTTCATTTTCAAATGATTTAGTGTTTATATGGCTGCTTTTTTTGAAAATCATTAACAGTATCAAAAAAGCATCAGTATTCAGTTTTGCATTTCAGTATTTTAGAAATCAGTTGCCTTTTTTCCAACATATTTCCAAATATTAGTGCCTACTTAATGTAGACACTTAAGCTGAATTTACACTGGAAAACTCAGATGTGCAGGGACGTGCTGAGATGCTATCATTTGTGTCTGAAATGTTCTCCAGTATGAATTTGGCCTGTTTTAACTACTTGCTATTCTACCCAAAGAATTTTTAGCCGTGGCTTAGGAGTTGGGGTGGCAGCGATGGTTTGCAGCATGCAGGTTGTACTCCCTCACAGTGTTCCAGAGACTGACAGATTCCTAGAAGCAGCACAAATTGTTCTGTATTGTTTGGTTTGGTGCCTGATAATGTTTTTAGGTACATTCACTAATTAGTATAGGCATAATATTTTATATTCTTACGTGATGTAGAAAGGTGTTGTCTTTATCAGGGTTGTGTAAATAAAACCGGTCTTATAATTAGGACTTCTTCAATGCAGATGTAAAAAAGGAAACAGAATTTCCTTTGGCAAGTGTGCAGGAACAACAGAAACTGATGGGACTTAAATCAGTTGGCTAAGTGTAGTGTGCAAATCGGCATACAGTTGCTAATTATCTTTTTTTTTTTTAAAGTTACCAACTTACTTGCTTCTTTCAAATGTGTAGCAGGGTAATTCCAGCTTAACTTCTTGTATTTTTGATGTAACAAGTGTAAAAAAAAAAAAAAAAAACAAACCTGGGATTTTTTTCTGTTGAAAGGAAAATGAGATTTACTGGTTCAGAATAAAAGGTGGAAATGGGAGAGGACAGGGGGAGGGTGGTGAATGAAACTTTTTTCCCCCTGTATAAATGAATATTATCAATATTTCTGGAGTGACAAATCCAGTGGAGTTGCCTATGAAGCCCAGAATAAGCTCCACTGAAATGAGCATATGAAAATACCAACTCGAAGATAATTTGAAAGGTTTTTTTCCAATTACAAGGCTGCCTGTCCAGAAAGTTACCTGAAAGAGAGCATTCAGGTTATCTACCAGTTGTATTCAATTTGGGCTCTTCTTTTCTAGGGTAGGGCTTTCTTCAGGTTTTGTTTAATCTTCTTGGCTGCATTGCTCATTTGAGTATTACTGATTTTAAAAAAAAGTTATTCCTTCTTTCTCCTTTCCCTTTTTTTTTTTTTTAATCCAAATAAAAATTGCTGCATAAATTAAATGCAAAAGCCTGTCTTTAAAAATCTTGATCTGTTTCTTTTGGTGTTTTCCAAGTAGTAGAGGAAATAATTCCTTCATTTAAAATCCAAAGTTAGCTGTCTTGGACCACTTCACAACCTTAAAGTCAACAAAACTTAGTTATTTCTGTTTGCTATGAAACCACAAAATTAAATAAATTAAGGAGATTATTTTAAAGATTATGTACTTTTTTCAGGAGGACCCAAATGATATCAACCCCAAAAGGAAAGACGTGCGTGGCAATGATGGGGAGGACAAAGCACAAAGCGTGGAGACACTACCTCCAGGTATTGCAGTAACATTTGTTATGAAAGATCCATACTCTTAAAACATTTATCCTTGAAAGCTGTAAAACACAGCATTTGTTCTGATTCTAATAATTCTTTGTAGTCTGGAAGTGCCAGGATTATTTTAGCAGTATGTACCTCTGTATTCTTAAAGCTTTGGCTTCCTTAAATCTTACCTGCTTCACTGCTCCTTTGGGGTTTAAAACCATAGAGAATGTGACTCTTTGCTAGTATGTGCCATAAAAGCCTCTGGTATAAAAGCAGTCCATTTCTCAGTGGATAATGCTGTCAGGCAACGGGCAAGTTGCCTTGTGATTGTGCTTCTGATTGAAGATGAAGCCAAGGCTTGTACTTTTTTAGTTTTGTCTTGCTTTTGATATGTCAGACTTTCCTGAGTGTATAAATGGTCTATCTTGTTTTTCCTCATACTTGCTCGGTATTTGTCACAGATTGGTAAGTAACAGAGCAACATGATTTTTGTTTTATCTAGGTGAAATTGTCTTATGTGTTGAGCATGAGCTAGGAAAGCTAAGTTTTAAGGAATATTCACTTTGTGACTGCTTTCAAGTTCTTTTTCTCTTTAATTGTTTCACATCAATAAGATTTAATACATAGCTAGAACTGATCTACTAGGGAATTGAAAAATAGTAAAATGGATTTGAATATTTTTACACTATATTGAAAGTTTACCATACAAGGAGGCCAACTTCTGATCAGATAGCACAGCACATTTTATTCTTCTTCTTCTGTTAATCTTAATGGTTGGCTTACAAATACAAATTTGTATTTGAAATACTGTGAGGTCTTGAAGAACGAACTAACTAAGGTAAACGTTCCTTTAAGCAGCTGGAAACTTCCATCCCCCATAATGTGAGGTATGATTTTTTTGTTTTACAATCTTAAACTCCTAGTACAGTGTAAATTGTTTGACATTCATGGCTTTTTTTCTTGTAGCCTTTGGCCTACCTTGTTTTAGCTGCTTTCTGGAGAGAGGAAACAAGATTCTGGTTAAGCATGTATGGTTTTTTGGCAAAACTGTTACTTTGTGTATGAATTGGGAAATAAATCCTAAAAAGCTGAAGAGCCTGGCTTGCTTAACTTGGTTTCTGGCAGATCTTTTTTTTTCCTTAGCAGAACTCTCTGCAAATATTGTTACTGGTATTATAGGTCAACCAATTTTGTACCTTCCAGCTAGCTACTATTCTTATTCCCCCTTTTTGAATGTTTATGTATTCTGGGACAAATTCTGTAATTTTCCTTTAAGACTGTCCTTTCCTAGTAGTTCTAAGTAACCATTTGATTATTAAGAAAGTGGGAAGTGTCACAGGTTGAAAGGGAGAGATATTAGAAGCTGGAAGAGTTGAAGCTAGAAGTAAAATTAAGTATAATGTGGAGCAGGTTAGGGCTTTTTTTCACTTTGTTAATTAGTAATCTCTTATGGCTTGATTTAAGGGGTAGGAGAATCATTACTGCAAAGTAGTATGAGAGTCTTGAATCAACTGCCAAAGGCTACAAAGACAGAATCATGTGCTTCTAAATCGCTATTTTGATTATTTTCCATTTGTGTAGGCGAACTTTTGAATTCTTATGGCAATGAAACTTGGAATTTTTATTTCTCCAGTCCCTTTGTGTTGTTTTAAAGCAAAGCAATAAAATTTTAGGAAGGCTTTGATTCAAAATTTTCTTGCATTTCCACAGAGGTTAGGAGACCTGTAGGTTAGGTTTCATCATTATGCAGTGTGGTATCTTTCAGAACTTCTCAGAATTCAGGAATTGTTTATTATCTTTAAAATAGCTTTATATAAGGATTGAACTATTGGGTTTTTTACCTTCTATACATCACTATGTATCTATCCTTTCTCATTTGGTGACTTTATGTGCTGCAAAAGTCTAATTTCTTGTTTTGGGAAAATAACAATGTTAGTTCTTGTAGTTAGAAAGAACATACAATGAATTGTCTGCATGTATAACTAAAGCAAAAATGTACAACCAAGTCTCTGAAATGACTGAAGTTTTAGCAGTTACTCAAACAGCTCTTTTTGTTAGTTAATGGAGAACCAAAATCTCTTAATGCCTGTAAGTCAAAATAGACATTTATTTATATATACATATATATATAATCTCAAGTATCATATTGCTTTTAAGCTGTATTGAGTCTGTAAGAGGGAGTGCAGGCTAATTAGGGGATTTTGTATCCATCTATGCCTGCTGCTTAGTTGCATGCAGAGTTATCTGTTATGCTTTTTTTTTTTTCTTCTCTCTTCTAACTCAGTTCAAGCTGCTATTACTGTTATCTGACTTTTCCCTAATAGATCTGATTCATATTGCATGCAGTTGACAGGATCTTCTGGTGGAGCCAGAGCCAGGCTTTGCCTCCTTCCTGGCTCCAGAAGACAGATTCACTTGTTCTTATGTTCTGTGGGCTGTCACTGCTTTTCAGTAAATTTAGCCCTATGAAGTGGTGTCCTTTCTTCTCAAATTTATTCTATGCTTTCAGGACTAGTGTTGCATTTTCTGGCTTTAAAGTATTGGAAAATGGTAAATAATATATTTTAAATTATATCATGCTCTACTTGAATGGAAACTGCAATGGACTAAAGTGTACCAAACTAGCACTATTTTTTTAAATACAGATACTTATTACAGAGCAAAAACATATTAAAATGTGCCTCCTATTTAAAAGTCAACCAGTGAATTGCACTAGTTTTCTTGATTGCCTTCTCCAAGATTTCCGAGTTGGGAAATACCTGGGACAAAAAGAAGCGGCTCCACTGGATTTCACCTTATTCTTGTTTCTTGCTCAGCTTCTCAGGCTCAGAGCAGTCTGTAAAATAAGCACTTCTTGTCAAAAATTCAGCACTGCAGTGTACTCTGGCTCTGGTTCAGGGACTTCTATTTTTTGGGGGGCTCTATTTGACTCTGGTAGCAAACTCTACAGTTCAATTACCGTTGAGTTTGAAAGAATAATTTGTCATGTTAGGCCTTCGTACAGGTAAACACACATTTGCTTGAATTTGAAGTTACAAACTTGCTTTATTTAAGTTTGGAATAATATAGCTGCATTTTGTGATACTCATTCCACCTGACAAAGTCATTGAACCTCAGGAAGCTATTGAGCCAGGTAACTCCCCAGAAGAAAATAAATCAAATATGCTCCTATTTGTGTACCCCAGGGAAGCATATAATAGAAACAGTACCTATTATTGGAAAAGATTTGTTAAGTCACTTCTGACTTCAAAATTTAGTTGATAAATTGTCAGAAAGGCAAGCCTTTCAGCAAAAGTAAGGCTGGACAGTATATTTAGCTTTGGACCAGCCTTTTCTTTTCCAGCAGTTAACTTGAGCCATTAGCACCCGTGACCACATGGGCAGCCCACGTTTCATGTTGTAGTTTATAAGAACACAAGCTATTTAAGAATGCTTGTGAAGGCATCACCCTTATCACCGATGAGATGCCCCCATGACCTCTTGTGTTTTACCTCCTCTTTCCACTGGATGGAAGGTAACTGGAGGAGTGGATGGGGGCTGCAGTGCTGAAGCAGGCATAGCATTAAAATCCATTGGAAGCTGGAGTGTTTGAAAGTTGAAGGTTCTGTATAACTGTATTTTAAATGTACATTGTATTTTGTAAAATGTTCTAAAATTTTTATTTTTAGACCAGAAAAGCAGTGACATGACATGTTCTGTATTTCAGAAAATATTCAACATATGTTCCAGATTGAAGCTATATTATAAATGAGAAGCAAGGATGGTAATATAGTTGAGTTACCAAGGAGTTTGCGAAAGCATTGGGAAATGCTGAGGGAGAGAGTTATACAGGGACATGATCTTGTCATCTCTGCTGTTTCTTCCAATTTCTTGAATCATCCACTCTTGCATTTTGTATAGTTTTGGTGCAAGTGAAGTTTGGTGTAATTTTTGTAAACAGTTTTATATTGGGGGATTTATAGTATGGTAGCTGGCTGAGGTGTAAACTTGTTTTCAAAGTAAGTTCCTGGAAATATTCTGAAGAAAGAACTTGAAAGGCTAAGAAAAACTCTTGGCAGTCTACAAGCAGTGGGCTACAAACAACAGCTGGAAGGTTTCTTCTGTAGAGTTATTTCAGTAACTGGAATTTGAAAATCTGTATTTCTCCCTCCAGTTATTTTCCTATAGTTTCCCTCTGGGCTGCTCCACTCGGTGGCTGTTAAATTGTTCTGCAGTTTGTGTTCAACTCTCTGGTTCTGGCTTCTGTGTGTGTGTGCATGTTTTTATGTCTGAATAACCATCCTAAAGAAGTTAAAACAGTTGTTTAGTATTAACTGTCTAGGCAAGTTCTAAAATATTTTACTTGGATGTTAGAAGTTTCTTAAAAACAAACCAATCAACCCCGAACCACCTCTCCCCATCCTTGATATTTTTGCCTTACAACCCCCACTACCATCTGATAACCAAATCACACCTTGGGTCCAAGTTGCTTTTGTACATGAGCTCCTTAGATGATGCTGAGATTATAGAGAATTTTTTAATTGGTAGTATTTGTCTGGTTAAACAGACACGTACTTTATTTAATGATGGAAAGTATTCTTTCAATATCAGAATCTTCCAGCAGGAGTTAGTGCACCGTAGTTGGGGTATGGCTTACGGATAGGAAGCTCTAAATGAATCCTGCCTTAGCTTCTGTGCTGTGCAGGTTGAGAGATGGAGCAAAGGCAAACCTTAA
Organism: Scolopax mira; assembly: GCA_004320125.1. Taxonomy (NCBI): domain Eukaryota; kingdom Metazoa; phylum Chordata; class Aves; order Charadriiformes; family Scolopacidae; genus Scolopax; species Scolopax mira. The sequence goes on from BJBW01006206.1 coordinate 26,381, forward strand.
AGCATCTAGGCAACCTCTGACTCTTGCTAATAACATTAGAATAGTATTGCCACTAGGGCTATCAGCTTAGTATAGAATATACCTGAGCTATAATACTTGTCTAAAAGCTGAGATTGAATGGAGTGACATCTTTGCAACCTGCTACTTACTGAACTTAATTGGTAGTACCTCAAAAACTTTCTATGTTAATTAGGAAAACGATAGATATCAACTCCTCATCTGTAATAAACATTGACCCCCACAAACAGCTTTTGCTTTACATCTATCTTTATGCCAACAACATGCTGTGTTCACCACAACATACTTAGAGGACGTTCTTATACACATCCACGTTAAAACAAGAATGTCTGTATTGCATTAGAACTTGAGCTCTGTTTTTGAGCTATAGGAAGTAAAAATTTGCTGTAGATAGTATAGGTTTGGCTGTCAGTGGGCAAAAAAAGCAAATGTTCAACCAGAGGTAAGAACTGGTGGTTTAAAGGCGTTTCGTAAATACCATACTGTTGTTTGACACTTGAAGATGGTGAAAGTTCTGAAACTTCATTCCTGGTGCCTGGATGCTAATTTAACTTTCTGTGTTAGTGCCACAACCAGTCACATAATAACACAGCCTTTGTAAAAAGGGATTAATCTGTGAATCAGCTCTGATTGTGAAGGAGGTTGCAGTTAGGTCATATTGGAGAGCAATCTAGTGCTCTGCCTACATGAAATGCTTGGTTTTGAGAATAATGTTGCATTGTACTTCTAAAAAGCCTTGTCCTCAAATAGTTTGATTATAACTGACTGGTTTTTACTTATGTAATGAGAGGGTAAATTAAATATCTTTGAAGTAGCATTTATCTTTTAAGATCTAATCCAGAATTCAATAACTTTATAGCCAGACCATCTGCCATATTAATGTCTGTGGATATTTGCAGGGCTTTATTTAAAATGGAAATTGTGGAATTTAGGGGTTAAAAAAACCCACAAACAACAAACAAAAACCCCAAAATGGACAAGATGAAACATGGTCTGGTGGTCGCTTGATTTGCATAGTATTCTAGGGGAATTTAAGTGCCTGTTGATGTTACACCTTTAACAATACTGTAGAGGCTTAATTACTTCGTTACAAAATTAAAAAAACATGCTATTTGATCTCTCGTGTTTGGATTGCTGAATGCTGTTCTTCAAACTGCAAAGATTAAATTGGATATTTTCCTGTTTTTTCTATTGTAGGAAAAGTACGGTGGCAAGACTTTGATCAAGACGCTTATGTTGGCGCTACTGTGGTGCGATCTGGTCAGGATCCATATGCCCGCAATAAGTTCAATCAGGTAGAAAGTGACAAACTGCGAATGGACCGAAGCATTCCTGACACTAGGCATGATCAGTAAGTGCCAAACGGAGCCATGTTTGACTTGGATTAACCTTTTTGTATTTATGGCTTTTGAATAGCACGTGCTCTTTCTAAAGCTGGAGCTTTCCAGCTTTCAAAATGATGGGAACACTAGGTTGTGGTGTGAACCCTGAACCAGTGGGTGAAAGAACAATGTATTTTACTCAAGTTTTTCCATTTCTGTGATTTCCATCAGTGTGCATTCTGTATCTAAACCACTACTGCATCTCAATCTCTTTTTATTTGTGTTTATCTGGTGGCTTTTCTTGGTTTCTGTTTGTAAGTCTCTTTCACGATGAGGATGATCAGACAGCAGAGCAGGTTGCTCAGAGAAGGTGTGAATCTCCAGCTTTGGCGATTTTCTAAGTCCAATGCACACCTGCTGTGGCTGTCTCTGTTTTGAGCAGGGAGCTTGGACTAAAACATTTCCAGGGGTCCCTTCCTTCTCAGCCTCTCTGTGATTGTGTTCTTCTAAGTATATGATGGTTGTCAACTCCAGACCTAAAGGAATCATTTATGCATGCCCCAGTGAACACAGGACACACTTACACTTCAAATACTTAACAAACATTGCTATGTCAGGCTACTTGTGCAGGAAACAGTATGCTTCACAGGAAGGAAAAACTGTTAAGTTGTCCATGATTCTTTCCCTGTGATGTTGCAAATTTTTTGTGGGTAGAGAAGATCACAGAATCACAGAATCTTAGTGGTTAGAAGGGACCTTTGAGATCAAGTCCAACCACCATTAAAAAACAAAACAAAAACAAACAAAACACCTTAAAAAAAAAAATCCACAAAAAATCCCCCCAAAACCCCAACAAACCCATAAACCCCCCC
>BJBW01006206.1:28719-166796 GCA_004320125.1 Scolopax mira
TGTTCCAGTGCCTGACCACTCTTTCAGTAAAGTAATTTTTCCTAAAATCTATTCTAAATCTCCCTTGCTGCAGCTTCAAGATTCTCATTTAGAAAAGGATTTGAGTGACTTGCACTAATCTTAAGAAGAATTGATTAATATTAAAGTAGCAGTTGCTCATTGGGACTTCCATGACTTAAAAATAACAAATGCAGGTTGAACTTGATTTTAAAATCTCTTGCAAGCGTAGTCTCAAAGCATAAAATTTGTCAACTGTGTATAGTTAATTTGCCTAACTAATTTTACAGTTAGTATGAGCGTACATTCACAGCTTTGTGGGTAGAAGCTGCTGGAGGATACACTAGAGGGAGAGAGAAAAGGAAGCTGCCTGATTTTTTATTTTTTTTTTTTCTCCATAAAGCTCTTTAATCAGGAATGAATGGCACAGTGAAAGAGATTTGTATAAAAAAAGTAGACACTGTCATTTTTAAATTCTTTGTATAATAGCATGGGCTTAGGTTCCTTTAAACAGCTGATTTGTAGATAAAGTAAAGCAAGTTGTGTATAATTTGCCAATAATTGAACTGAAAAGTAGGAAGAATCTGGTGTTTGACTTGTTGCCATGAATCACAATGCCCATGATATACCAAGGAGTTTAAAATTACTTTTGAATTTTCTTCATCACATCTTTTTTTGTCATAAGAAATGCATTTTAACTTCTTAGACAAGGTATTCTTTTCCCACAGGAGAAAGCTTAGCCACCAACTTCGAGAAGCTTCTATGATTCACATATGTTGAATTTGGAATTTTTGTAGATATCTATTAATCTCTGAGGGGGGTCTGAGAGACCAACACTCTCCTTGAGAAGAACTTAAATAAGAGAGATGACAAGAGAGAACTTTATATTACAGTGGCTATGTTTGTTTTAACTGTTGATGTTGTGATTACATGCTGACCTGCCTGAGTTTTTTTCACTAAATGGAGCTGGGAAAGAACTCTGCAATAGAGAGAGAAATGTGTCTGGGGAAAGGCTGTATCTGTGCTGTGATGATTATTTAGACTTTGCCATGGAGCAGATTTAAGTGCTGATCAGTCTGCTAATTGTCATCTTATTAAAGAAAAAATAACCAAACAAACCAAAGAAACCCAGACTGAAACAGTCATTCCATTAAGTTGTCCATGATTCTTTCCCTGTGATGTTGCAATTAATTTTCCTTCTAGTTTGGTGAGGACATTCATTGCAGAAGCTAAAAAAGGTTGCATGAAATACTTGTTTGGGAACTGTCCAATGGAAAGATCAATAGCCAAGAGAGGAAGAAAATAGTACAGATTTGAGCATGTGACACTTGGAAGCACGTTATTTTAAGTAAAATCAGAGGCAACTGGGTTGAGATTAAGATCTCTTACGGAGATGTTAAATTTTTTTTTCTTAAAGATTGTGGATGAGGAAATAAGTGATGAAATGTGATGCGAATCTACAAGAAGGGTCAGAAGAAGAATCCAGGGAATTACAGGCTTGTCAGTCTGACCTCAGTTCTGGGGAAGGTTATAGAGCAGATCATCTTGAGTGTGATCATATGGAACAGGACATCCAGGTGATCAGGCCCAGTCAGCATGGGTTTGTGAAAGGGAGGTGCTGCTTGATTAACCTGATCTCCTTCTATGACAAGGTGACCCACTTAGTCAATGAGGGAAAGGTTGTAGATGTTGTTTACCTGGACTGTATTAAAGCTTTTAACAAAAGTATCTGCTTTAAGTAGTATAAAAGAGAACATTCACCTTCTTTTTGCACTAATTAAAGTGGATACGTCTGTCCAAAAATGGTTTCAAAAAACCACAGGCTTCAGAAAACTTGTTAATGATATGAACTAGTACAGCAACTTATGCTGAGCATTGAAGCTCTAGATTGAGGTTTTCTGTTCAAATTCTATTGTATTCAAATGGCTTTTCTTATTCTGCACTAAAAATTGAGTGCTGTAATTTGAGAAAGTCTAATTTCTATGCTAAAACTGATGACATTATTTCTTTGGTTTGAGTTTTAACTGTGGCACTATTGATGCAGCAGAATAGGAGGGCTGCTACTGAGTTAGTTAAAGCAGGGATTTTTTTTATAAGCTTGAGAGCAGAAATATTGAGTGAAATATTCCTCAAGTTTTATTTGAAAGTCTAAAGATCTTAATTTCCCCCTTAGAAATATGTAGGAGTGCTCTTCTCTTGAGTTTTCTTTAAATTGAGAGGCTTCATTGCCTTGAGCAATTCCACCCTAAGATGTGCTCTGGCTCAAGTGCTCTCTTTTGCGAAGAGATCAGTATAACTTTAATGTGACTTTTAAAAATTATTCTAACGTAAGTGCTTCATGTGATAACTGCGTGCACAGTAGGCTTGTCCTCTGTGGACAACTTGAAAATTAGCAGAAAAAACCTCTCTCTTTTGGCACCACAGGCTTTGGTGTATTGCAGCTGGATGTCTTGTAGCCGTCTAGGTGAATTGCCAGAAGCTCACAATAAAGGAGGCCTTAATTCTTTGCTTTCTAGGAAAACGTACACATTTGTGATTTGTTGCTTGAGTGCATATACTAAGTGGATGATGTTATGGGTGTGTTGTATGGAAAATACTGCAGGTCCTTGAGATTTTGTATGGTGAGCAAGGAAAAGCAGTGTGTTGCTGCTTGCTTTCTGATTGCCAGAAGTGGAAGGTTAGTAATTTATGGTGCATGTTGCAGATGTTTAATCAGGTGTGGAGAGACCTTTTATACAGGCAGAGGCCTGGTTTTAGAAGTTCAGGTAGCAATGTAACTTACCTCTCTTTCCTCAAAAACTAGTTTGGTTAATACTGCACAGAGTACAAAATTACTTGCTAGTTTTGCTACAGATGCATGCTAGCCAGGTTTATCCCCTCTGAAGACAACTAGGCCTGTGAAGACTCAACCTTTACTTAATAATAGGGGTAATGTGAAGAAATAATAATTTCTGTATGTTACTGCACGAATGGCAATCAGTATTTTCAGGCTGTAATGCTTTCAGCATAAACTCGATATACAGGGTTTTCTAATACTGTTAGTTTCTAATTCTATTCTAACGTATTTCTAATATATAATTTCTCTAATTCCTATTTCTAATTTGTATTCCTATTCTACTTCTTATCCCAGGGATAGGACAAGAGGAAATGGGCGCAAACTTGTATTTGAGAAGTTTGACCTAAACATGAGGAGGAACTTCTGTACTTTGAGGGTGGCAGAGCACTAGAATAGGCTGCTAAGGGGGGGTGGTGGTGGTGGAGTCTCCTTCTCTGGAGACATTCAAAACCTCCCTGGATACATTCCTGTACAACCTGCTCTATATGGACCCACTTTGGCAGGGGGGTTGGACTAGGTGATCTCCAGAGGTCCCTTCCAACTCCCATTCTGTACAATGGGAGTAGTGCCTTCTTTTAGGTTTGTTGTCAGTAGATCTTAATAGCTTAACTTTGCTTTGTCCTGCAAAGGAAATATTTTGGGATTTGCTTCTTTTTGCTTATTGTATTAATTTCAGGCTACTAAAGGTAATGAAAAATGAGTTGAGATAAATGGTATATTTTGTTATCTTTATGGTTTGGTAAGATGTTGTTCTGTGTTTAGCTGGATCACCAGCTAAACAGCTACAGCTAGCTTTATTTTTCAAATGCTGAATTTTATACTCTTTACGACTTCTCATTGGAATAGAAAGCTGTTTTTATCTGTGAATAAGATCAGGATGTTACAGGAGCTTTAAAAATAAAGGGAAAAGTGGACTCGTGCCATTCTAAAGAGGAGACATATGGTAGCCTGTGAGCCTGTGTTTTTTCACAGAGAACATGCTCATTTACTTAGATTTCTTGAGTGCTTTTAATGTAAAATAAGCACTCTGATTTCATATTTGGTTGCACGAAAGGTATTTATGACATACTTCAGTGATGGTAATCTGGTGACTTTTCTGAACCTGCCTGTATCTGACACTGACTTCTTGACCTGTTGTTTACTAAAAAAACTGCCAAAAAAAAAGTGTCAGGGGTTGGTTATGATCTCACCTTCAAACAAGATATTTCATTCTTCCTAGGTAGGTTTACTGCGTACTGAGTTGAATAGGGAACTGCTTCATGATGAAGGCTGTCTGCTAAACCTGGGATGTTAATATTATGTTTAAAAGACATGGTCTTGTGTCTTTCAGGTGTCAACGGAAACAGTGGCGAATAGATCTGCCAGCTACTAGTGTGGTCATCACCTTTCATAATGAGGCAAGATCTGCTTTGCTTCGAACTGTTGTCAGGTATACCTATGAGAGACATAGAGACGTTATTTTTTTTTAATTTTTTTTTTCCCATGTCTTGTGTCAGATAGTAGCTTATGATAAGAAAAGGAGGTAATAATCCGTTACATTTTTCTGAACCATTTGTGGAGGGAAAGCTGAGCCTTAATATCCTTGATGCCTCTAGTTCCTATGTTCTGAAATAGTGGTGTTAAACAAAGTTGCTCCTGTTAACTACAAATGCATAAAAGTGTGGAACGGGTTACTAGAAGATGTTTGGAGGTTGGCTGTATAACTAATTTCAAGAATAACTCAGGGAAGATGGATTCTCAGGGGATGTTTAACCTAAAGCTGTCAGCAAGACTTCCATGTTACAAGTTGTCTAATGTGCTTGTTTCTGGAGGCTGGAATTTTGGGAGAGCAATTCTATGTGTACCTTTATTCACATTTGCTTTCTATAAGAATAAGCTAATAGCCATCGCTGAAGATAAGATCCTTGCCTAGATCCTACTGTGGTTTAACAAAGTAACTGCTTTTATGATGTTATTATGGCAAATTAAGACTGCTTGGTATTGAATACTTTTTGGGTCTGTTCCAGTGTCCTTAAAAAAAGCCCATCACATCTTATTAAGGAAATTATATTGGTGGATGACTACAGTAATGATCGTAAGTGTTTTTTGTTTATTCTGGCAAGACTTTCTGTAAATTCTAGTAGGTGACTTGGTTAAGAAAGGTCAAGTGAGCAGGGGTTTGCAGAGATTGATCTAAAATTAGCTACTAATTTTTCATATCTGTCATTGCGGAAATGCAAAGAGTTCTGATAAATACTTCCAGTATATTTTATTACTTTCCGCTAGCTGAAGAAGTGGAGTATGTGACTGAAAACACCCTCAACATGCTAGGTTATCTGACATAAAAATAAAACCTGTGGTGCTTGCACCAAATATTTTTGTAGTACTGCTTTAAATGAATGCTGGTGTCCATCAGTCTCTTGAGAAAATTCTTACTGAATCTAAAATAAGTCAAGGTTTTAGAAGTACTAGGGTATCAGAATACAAACTTGAATAATTGAAATGTAACATTTCTTAAAGGAAGTTAGTGACTGCATTGCATTGTTAGCTTATAGATGGTTTAGGATAGTTTTAAGCCTTAATGCTGGCTAAAAAGTGAACTTTCTTATATGCAAAGACAAGAGTTTATTTAATCCCATAATTTTTTCTTTTATGCAATGTAGAAACTGTTTAAAGTAAGCAAAGAGAATACAATTAAACAAAAATTTCAAGAGTTTAAAATTAGCTTTATATAACATAAAGAGGTTAGTTGTTTCTTAGGCTAGTAACTTTGCTTTATTTCTGATGAGACTAGCAGGTTGGGGTTTTCTTAAGCATATGTCTTATATTTAAATATTTATGACCATAAACATTTTCCACTATGAAGCTTTTTTTTTTCTTTGAGGACAACCTCCCTTATGGTATACAGTGTTGGATATTGAATTGTTATAACTTGATTTTTTTTTTCTTTTTAAAACTGTATTATTATTCTATTTTTTTAAAGCTGAGGATGGTGCTCTCTTAGGAAAAATTGAAAAAGTGCGAGTGCTTCGAAATGATCGCCGAGAAGGTAGGCTTAAACCGGGGGAAGGAAGATACAAATTCCTCTGTGCTGCCTTCTTTGTTAATCTTCATCAAGTCTTTTAAAGAAATGTTCTACTATATATTTCATATTGTAGGGTGTCGTTTTAAGTTTATAAATGAACTTACTAATGGAAGGAATGAAAACAAATGCATTTGTTTTGCGAAAACAGTGATTCGGATTCATTCCAGATTGTTGTGTGTGCAGTTGCCCATTGTTGGCTTTGACTGACTTGAGAAATTGCCTTTTACCCTCAGCCTCTCCTTTCTCTTACTGTATTGAATCCTCAGTTAAGCTGCTCCCATTGTATGTAAGGTCTTACTGTAAACTGTATGAATGTTTGAAATGATCCATCTTAAAAATAGCCTTCTTTTTTTTCACTGTTTCCATTACTAGAGATCATTTTAAGGATCCAGTTGATGGATAGCCCAGCAAATTGTTAGGCAGACTTGAGAGAGTTTGAACAGCCAAGAGGGTTGAGACCACATACGCCAGTTTTGCTGAAGCCAATCTGCCATGTAACATACTTGTCTTACATTTTTGTTTTCCTCTTTGTTGCTCTTATGTCACTAAGCCCTTCAGTCAGCAGCTTCCTGGCTATGGAGCTTAAAGAATTAGATACAGGCAACTGTTATTCTACAGCTGTTTGAAATAATAACTGAGAGTTGACAGTTGAAATAGCTGACTGAGTTAGCAGATATGTGCTTGTTAATTTTTATAGGTGCCATATCCTGTAGGCTGGCCTGAGGAGCAGCTAGAATCCTTAGATTGCTTGACACTTCCAGTTACTGATACAAAACCTGTGTTGTCTTGCAATTAGTAATTGCAAACTGTGGGGCTCTTAGTGTCTAAATATTTTCTTTGGGATGGGATATATCTGTGAACAAAGGATTGCTAGGAAAGCAAGCCTCTTACGGCATGCATGGTTGCAGGGCTCTGTGTAAGTTGATATCAGTTCTCTGATTACTACAGCACTTGGAGATAACAGTAATGGAAAAATGTAAGGAAGTAATTTTTTAAATTTTTTTTGTAATATTTAATATTTATAAATATTAACTTTGGACTACATATACAGATTAAATGAATTTTCATTCATACTTAAAAATATGCATCAGTATATCTTGAAAACTTCCTTTGCAGTTAAGATTTTAAAAAACAAACAAACAAAACCCCAAAAAACCCAACAAAACAAAAAAACAAAACCAAAAACCCTACCAAGCCACAAAACAAGACAGTTGAAATAATTGCAGGGGAAAGACAATTGAAAGGGGTGGAGGGGAAGGCTTTTGGATGTGAATTCATGAAATGTGGTTATTTTTGGAAGAATGTAATAGAAGACTGGACAGACTGTGGTGAAAAGTGGGAGGTGGGGACTGGGGTGCAGCAAAAAGGCAGGGAGGTTAAGTTAATGATGGTGCTTTCTGCAGTTCTGTCATAGAACTGTTGGAGAGGTGTTTGTTTTCAGAACTGATCTTGAATAATGTTTATTATTCAAGATAATTATATTTATTATAGAGTATAAATGCCATTTATTCTAATGCAGACACAGCTGTACTTGTGTATTACTCTTTTTGAAGAGGTACTTTAATATTTCTGCTTAAATCAGATTGAAACCTGTGGGCTGAGGCGTAGTAGGTTGGGAGCTCGCTGGCTGTTTGTTGTGGTCATTTCACTGAATTGTAGCTAGATTCTCATTTTGATAATGGAACTTGTGTGTTTGTTCTCAGTTAGAATATAATTCATAACTAATGTCTCACTATTGTTGATTGTTTTCCTCAGTAAATACTTTTATATGTTTTATCTTCTCAGGCTTGATGCGCTCCCGTGTCAGAGGGGCAGATGCAGCACAAGCAAAAGTACTGACCTTCCTGGATAGTCACTGTGAATGCAATGAACACTGGCTGGAACCGCTTTTGGAAAGAGTAGCTGAGGTTAGTAAAGAGTTCTTATAAAGTAATTTCCTGAAAGAATAGCTTTTAAATTTTAAAGCCATCTGGTTTATACTACATTAATTTTATGCATTGTTCTAAGGGAGCTTTTTTTCTCAGAAGTGAAATGGAGATGATCAGAGAGTTTCGTGATTAAAACCCACTTTTTGTTCATTTAATCAGTGAACACAGGAACCTAAAATGGGAATATTTATTATTATCTTTACAAGCAATTCAAATATATGCTGCTTTGGTTCTTTAGGGGCCTCCTCAGTAAGTATTGAAAATCTTAAGAGCAAAGTAAAGTTCTCCTCAGCCAGTATTATCTCAATGTAATTCAGTTTACCTGAGTATTTATGGCTCATTAAGATTCAATGTGATAATAAGAGAGCAGTTGAGCTGTGAAACTAAAATTCTCATGGAAATTAGCAGGGACTGTGGGCTCTCAGCTTCTATGAAAATGATGCTTAGGCTGTGTCCCAGAAAAGCAATTCAGAGGATTGAGAGTGAAAGTATACTGTTTTCTCCAGGGGTTTGTTATACTTGCTCTGTAGGAACTTAGTTGAAGTGGAAAGTTGATCAAGTGTGATCCCAAGAAGCATTGGGGAACACTCAAGACATGAGTTTTTCTTCTGTCTTTATTGCATTCCCTTCCTGGGAAGGCTTTATTTCAAAATGCTTCCTGTCAAAGTGTTTTTGCTAAGCTACTCTGTTTTGTTAATACCCAGTTCTTTGCTTATCCTCCCTACACCTCCCTTTGCATTCCCTCCAAAAAGGTAGGTGGGTGGGTAAGGAAGTAAAACCGTTGTACTCAGCATGCCAATGAAGAACCAATCAATTGATGACTGATTTTCCTCGTTCTGTTTGGTTCTATGATGCTTAACTGTGTATTCCAGAAATACTGTAAGTTGCCTAAGACATACAAGCAGTTAAAATCCTATTTTGGTGTAGAAATAACTTTAATCAGCTCAAACCTGGACACTATTAAAGTACCTAAAGCCTACGAAGCCCTTGAGCGTGACTAACATAGCACTTCCTTCTATTTTGGTGGCTGTGTAAAGTGTTGCAGTCTCAGAATGGCTGGGGGAATTTCTCTACAATTATTAACTAGGAAAATAAACTTGAAGGCATTAAATATCTCTGATAAAGAGTTGGAGAATGCTTGAAGCTAAGGCATTAATTGATTCTAAGATGTGGGATCTGTTTTCAAGCCTTTTTTGTAATTGGTTTGAAACGTCTACTTCTTTGAGAAATCAGAAGAGAAATGGTAGTTTTGGTCAACACAACTCTGCTTTTTAGTAAGGCAGCTATTTTGTCATTTGCCCTTTTTCTGTCAGGGCATACTCATTTAGCTTTCTGAAACTGATATGGGATATAAAAAAGTGTTACATTTTCCTAATAAAAATGTAAAACCTCTTACTAAATTATTTAGAGCGTTCTGAAGATCTAGCATTATATATGGTATCCTCAGTGTGAGGAAACTGGTGCATGTGTATTTTGCTTTGTGTAGCAGCTGCTTTTTAGCAGCACATGAATTAGGTTATTCAAGCTTTGCTCCTCACATTTGTCAGCATGATACACACTAATCTTGTGTGTCATAGCTTTCAGTTGTATGAATACAGTTTTCCATTCTTAAAAGATTAAAAAAGAGGAACTATTAAATAGCTGGTATGGAATTCCAGTTTACCTTCATGTGGGAAGATTCCCAACCAACAGATGTGGGGTTTGATGAGGTAGTTTCTCAGCTTTCTGCTTGTTCAACTGATTAAAGCATGGATAGTGTTTATGTATAGTATATGATAGTTCTTAGTTATTTTTCCTTCATAGAAGCATAGAATCGTCTAGGTCAGAAGGGACGATCATAGAGTCCAACCATTAACCTACCACTAGCAAAACCACCACAAAACCATGTCCCTCAGCAGCACATCTATGTGTCTTAAATATCTCCAGGGATGGTGAATCATCCACTTCCCTGGGTAGCCTCTTCCAAGGCTTGATAACCCTTTTGAAGAATCTTTTCCTAATGTCTAATCTAAACCTTCTGTGACCACAAAGGTAACTTTTGCAGTTCAGGGCTACTATACAGCGTTTTCTGATGAGCTGCTGTATCTACACTGCATGTGGTGGAAAGTTTGGGGTTTTTCTTTATTTCCTTTTCTTCCAGAACTGCCCACTTGGCATTTAATTCTGCCAGAGTTTGGGGGGATTAGTTCTGTGTGTTACAACATACAAATTTGTAGCTTCCAAAAAACAGTCTCAATTGAATCAGTTCTGCAATACTCTATCTTATGTGCTGTAACCACTCAGAAAGCTGTGTCTTCGAACTGTTGCTTGTGTTTGGAGCCCTGAGGCATCAAGCTCTCCCCTTCAATTGAAGGATGATGCATCCCACAGTTTTCTCTAAGATGGTTTCCTCACTAAGGTATCTGTGCCTATTGACCGTATTTCCTCAGCACTCCTAGAGGGTTCTGATACTGCTAAGGATTTTTCTTCAGCAATTTGAGCAAAGGCTTAAAGCAGAAGCAACGTACATATAAAGTGAATATTTTAGAGTTCAGAACATCCAGATACCTGTGTAACCTGGATGTGGTATATCTGCTCCCTTCTGGAGAATGATTTTTCTGCCTGATTCCATAAGGCTATTTTTTATGCCTCTAGATTTGTTTGTGTACATTGGTTAGGGGAGATTAAATGACGAGTCAGTGGAGTTTAGTCCTTTAATTCTCCCAAAATGTCAACATAGCAATAAGTATACACAATTTTGAAAACAATGGTAACTACTAGGTATTTCATGAATGTCTACTTGTCTTTTTATGTTTCCAATTTCTAATCACTTTGATTTTCTAGTTTTCTAAAATGTCAGTTATGTGGAAAAAAAACCAAACTAAAACTTGGTAGATTCGGGTGTAGAACTAATCTATTTTTTTTCTATTTTTTTATTTTTTAGCTGCAAAACCTATACCACATATCAAGGTATTTTTAAATTAAGAAGATCTTAAGAGAAAGAAAGAACTAAAATTAAAAATTGAGATGTGGATTCTTTTTTCATATCTGTCTTGGATTTTGTGACCTTGAATGAGTCACTCTTTAACTGGCACAATGCTGAAAGGAAAATATAAATATTTTCTCTTAAGAGCATTGTGAAACTTAATCTTTGCATCTTGGGATTTTTAGGGAGTGGAGGATGCAGTGCATGCAGAATCAAGGATAATTTCTGATGGTTTATGAGAATAATATACATGATCAAACTCTCTAGAGCATATGTAGCCTCATTATGAAATATTAAAATTAAATATTCTGCTACAGATATCCAAGACTACAAACTTGCAGTATTCACAGACTATTTCTTTCCATTATCCCACATCAAGAAGGACATGGTTTTCCAATTGTGTGTTCCATTATGAGTTACGGTGTTATCCACTCAAAACAAAACAGGAGATTACAAAAAGAAGAGTTCCTTTTTGCTTGTATATTTGTATCTAAAATGCAAATTAGATTTCTACTTCAATCAGAGTATGGATAAATAAGTGTCTGGCTTTAGGAAAATTAAAAGGGAGCAGCTGTGTTTTAATATTTTGAGTGAATGAGCTCCCTGTACTTTGGAGACCCACAAGCTCTTTTTAGCAATCTCTGGATTGACAACTTTGTAGTGCCCTGCAAAGCATCACCTTAATGTCCAATTTTTGTCTACTTTGCTGCTGAGCAAATCTGTAATTTCAAATCATGGAAGGAACAGCATGTTTCTAAGCTAACAAAAGTGGTGGTTAAGCATCAAACTGAATGCTGACAACCTGGCTATTTGTGTTAGAGAAAAAATGGTAAGTTGCTTAAATAATATGTTAGGTGTAGCAAGTGATGTTTAGTGTGGTGTTGCACAGATATTGATAAAACTAATCTGACTAGCAGTAAAAGTCTGAGGAAATCCCGAAAGTACAGTGACAGCATGATACCCACTTACCCAGCATAGTGGAGAAAAGTTGAAGCTTAACTGAAGATTTACCTAATGTGACACCTGATAGCTTAGGCAACTTTTACCACCATGTTCAACTCTGCCAAGTACAACCACTTGAGAAAATGCAAATTTTTGTCAGAGGTTTTTGGAGATGGGTATAAGTGTTTCCTTAGTTTCAACTGAGGAAAGAAGGAAAAAGACAGGAAGAGTGGTTTCATTTTTGTTTTTCATGCTAATGAATGTATTGTGAATAACTGGATAGGCTGGATATCTTCTGACTCATCAGCCTTTAAATAAAGGAGCTTTTTAATTCTATGGCTTTATATAAAATGCCTACAGTAAGATCATGGGTGCATCTGAAGTGCTTTAGCGTTTTGCAATTAAGGTGCAGTAAATCATAATTGGCTCTCAAGTACAACACATCCAAACTGTATGCTTGCCATTAAAAACCTGGACTTGGGGCTACTGCTAACAGGAACAGGAGCTAAAGATGTGATTGATGGGGGTAGGACAGGTTGGTCTTTTTTTGTCTGTGTTTCTAGTTTGCTTTAGGCCAAGCTAATTAATACTTAGCAGCAGACCTGATTAGATTTTATATTATATTCCTCATAAAAGCAGATATTTGGCCTGGGTGCTATAGCTGCAGTGACACTAGATAAAAATATAGAAATCAGTAATGAAACTTCAGCTTTTAGCTTAGTCTTCAGTTTGGATTCTGTTGGATTCTCCTTTTGGCTGATACAGAAGTTAGTGACCTTTTGCTCACCCAGGCAGAATGACCTACTAAATGCCAACTATGGAATTAGGGTTTATTCAGCCTGTGCTGATTTTAATAGTTAAGATTCAGTAAGTGAAAATGGGCGTTTTATGTTGTTATGTGACCAAGCAAACCATTTGACTGAAAGAGTGGCTTTTAAGTCTCTTGTTAGGAGCTTAAGCTGTTCTTACACTAATTTGGTTCCAATCTGTGCTGTATAATACTGATTAGCATGAGGGATGCTTTGAACCACTGCTTAGAATATATGTATTGTTGTTTGGAGACATACTTATGAAAGAAATTCTTAAAGTGGAGATGTTTAGGTTGGTATGTTGTGGTTTTTTTTTTTTAACTGAGATATGTTTCTCTGTATCAGAGCTACCAAAATATCTCCTGTTTATTCAGCAATTTATGTTCCCACTTTTGGTGATACACCGTTCTGAAGTTATCTGTGCCCTCTGACCAATGTTAAATTGTGGACCTTAAACTTCTATTTTGAACTCAAGCAAAATGTTCCATCAAACTACCATAGAAGTTATGCTTCAGTATGTAACTTCTTTTTTCTTTTCTCCAATAGTTCATGGAGACAAACTGGTTTAACTATGATACTGCATTTCTAATATTAGATGAGTCTTTTTTTAGAATTCTGATGTCTTGTGATCCTACTGGATGATGCACGTGGGATTGTTGGAAAGATTTTTGTTTTTTCTTAAACTATTTTGCCAAAAACATCAGCTAAGTTAGTTAATATTGCTCAGAGAAGTATATGAGACCATGGTTGGCCAGAGGAATGTGGAATCTTGGCTGCTGGAGATCAATAGCATTCATTAGTTTGGGGTGGTTTTGGGTTCTCTTTCCTATATAAGTATCTGATTGTGAAGTGTGATTCTTCTAGTATAAATGGATTAGTGTTAACCTAAGACTCTTCTAATTGAAGAAAGGCCTAGGTGTTCTGAGAGGTTGAAATAATAAGACCATAATACACTGCATGGCTAGAGATTTCCTGTGGAAAATATAAATTGCCCGGATACTTCTTTTCTTTGAGCCAGTTTTAAAATTGAGAATGGAAGTGCTCTTTGACTGCCTTTAGAACTACAAGTTTGCTGCCTTCTTCAAGAGCAAGTCAGAAGAGAGGGGATTACTTGACTCTAGCCTAGAAGAGAAAGAGGATTCCCAGCCATGTCATGTGGTTTCTTCTTTCTGAAGCAGTGCTGAGCAATGCTGTTCGTAGCACTGGCCTTTCACACAAGGGAGAGCTGGGGGAGACGTGCTGAAGAAATCTGCTGAACTGTTCAACATCTCATCCTGCCTGAACCGTTATATATTGATTTCATTATTTCAATATTACTTTCTAATATTTATTTTAGGACAAGACCAGAGTTGTGTCACCTATTATTGATGTAATTAATATGGACAACTTCCAGTACGTGGGGGCGTCAGCTGATTTAAAAGGCGGTATGTACCTGTACTGGAATACAAATATTTTTTTTAAAAAAGCATCAAGAATCAAAGCTAATAATCACTGCAGTTGTGGAATGGGCACTTAACATACTGTTCATCCCTTTTGTATATCTAGTTTAAGTTCTATAGGTCGGTTGTTTTTAGGCTTGGATTTTAATTGGCCTTACTGTCTTCTCCTTTAAAACAGTTCATCCTCATTACACTAGTTCTTGTAAGTTTATGCTGCCTTTTTCTAATGTGCAATAACCACTCCAGTCTTTGTAGGATTGTGTAAATGTGTTGGAAGCAGCTTATGGCCAGAGTTTAGGATTCTCTTTTTAGATAAGATGGGCTTAAATTGCTCTCTAACTTAAGCCCATTAGCAATGCAGTGCCTATGAGTGTTTTTACAGATGCTGGTTTGCTTAAAAAATTAAACTCTTCTGAATAGGCAGAAAGCTTTGGAATGTGTTTCAAAATTGAATGTTTTTGTTGGCTAGAATCTGTAACTGTGAAGAGAGGAACATGTGACCGTGAAAATTTGTAGTATTTATACCTTTACAGTTACAAAATTTATTGTTAATTTGAGTTTAGAAGTACTAGTTTCATTATGTCTAGCTAGTATAAATTGCTGACAGCAAATAGTAAAAAGACTTGTAAAGCTCTCCAAAAAAAAAGACAAGAAAAAAAAGACTAACCCCCCCCCAAAACCTCAACAAACCTCCCCTTTTTTTCACTGTAAGCAAGAATCTAGCATTTAAATAGCTGTTCTCTACATACACACCATACCCTCTCCCCCTCCACCCCCCCCCCCACCCCCGTTTTTTTTTTTCTGAAATAATTGTTCCCACAGCCCTGGAAACTGAACTGTTTGCACAAAGATATAAGATGAGCACAATATACAAATTATGCACTGCTGTTCCCACAGTGTTTCAGCTTTTCCTGAATGAGTGAGGAAAGGAAAAACAATTTTGAGCCTGTTCTCAGTCCCTAACTGGCCACCAAGTGTTGTTCATGTATACTCAAATAAAAGCAATATTTGCATAATGTCACATATGCTTTAACTTCCAGTCAGTGATTTGGAGGTGAGAGGTTCTATATCCTTTTAATTAATATTCTGAAATGACACCTACAGTGCATATATTCATAGTGTGGTAATGGATAGGTCTGTGCTATTGTCTGCATGCCGGCTTTATTAAAACCTTAAGGCTTTTACCCAGTCTATTCGTTATGCCTTGACTATGGAAATCTCTATACCATTATGTTCCTTTTATTGTTGTCTGCAGCAGGAGGAGGAATTCTTCCATTGAAACCTTTGATTGGTTCCTGCGGGGTTCATGCTCTTTAATTCTTCCAGAGTGAAGTGGTAGAAGATTGAGAGATTGAGAGATCATTTCACTTGTTACTGCTTTTCATGTTTCATCTTTGGAACTATGTTTCCCTTTTTTTTTTTTTTTAGCTTTCTAATGCTCATTTTGTTCTCTCACACACAATAGAGAGATTCATTTAAAAAAAAAAAAAAAAAGAATTTAAAGTGTATGGAGCCGTAATACTTCTGGATTAAGGAGTGAGAGGCTGTTTTTTTTTAAAATGTTAACAACAGGAATGTTGCACATACCAGTGTTTAAAGCTATTTGTCAGTCTCTTGAAACATGAATGATAGATTTCTTTTTAGTTCCCAGAGGACAGATTACCGTGTTAGAAGCACTACAGCATTTGGCATCACAGGACACTCACTGGGGCCAAGTCTAAAGATGGAGACCCAAACTATGCTTTCAACCTTAGATACAGTTATCTGTGTGGCTGAAGCAGGGAGAGTTGAGACAGCTGGGACAGCAGTTGTGCCTGGCCAGTTTTGAAAGGACTTAATCACCCAAGACAAGCAACCTGGCAAATGCTACAAACTTTTTATAATCGACAGGGTTGAAATACTTGCCAAGTCTGACCAATACTAAATCCATGCACTTCATGTTACAAATTTTTTTTTTGAGGGGGGATTTGCTAAAATGTTTATGCTGCCCTGAGAAATGCTTTAATTACTGGAGTAAACTGTAGTTAACTGAGATCTAATAATTTAGAATATGCCTGTGATGCAGTTTACACTGGATAGAATTTCATATTGGACATGCACTTGTGTTTAAAAATACTCCTTTTACAGAGTTACTGATATTATCTCATTGAGTGCAGATTTTTCCCAGAGTCAGTGAAAATGGAGATGGAAAAACAGTTTTTATGGATAGACAATTTATGCACTTGTTCAGAGCTTGTAAGAGAGTGCTGTGTTCCAAAAGAGACCCCTTGTGTTCACTGGAGTGTATGTAACTCTATCTCTACAGCTTCTGCCGGAGAACAGTAGGTGTTTTCAAGTTCTCCCAGATGCAAGTAGTTTTGCTACATATGTATGATGAAATGTGACTTTTTAACTGCATGGAAATACTAGAGCTCATTTTGATTTTCATGCTGGAGGCTTTGCAGTACTATCTATTGTAGCCATTTTACTGTTTTGCTACTTGGAGTTTTGGACTAGTTAGACAGTCTTTCATTTTTACAGTGCAACACTTCATGAAATACGCAAACAGGGAGAGAAAGAGTTGACATGTGCGCTGTAAAGCCTGTTCAGCATAATTTCTGTATTGTGTGTGTGATAAAGATCTTGTGAGTTAAAACTGTTTTGTTTTTAACTCTCTGCATCAGTCATTACCATGCACACGGACAGTTTGTAGGACTGTAATTTGTCTGTTTACCATAGCTTTTTCTTCACTTCTCCATAGCATAATTGCTTTATCTTCATGCTGGAGAAATAAAGCTATTGACATCTGTGCACCAGAAATCTGGAAGTCATTCCTTGTATGACTTAATAGAATCTAAATGTGTGTGGCAGCAGGCAGTCTGTATCAGGCTGATTGCTAGGTGTACTGGGAGAGGGCTATGAACCTTTTGTAGTTGTTTTTGTTTTTTAATAGATGTCCATGCTTATGGGTGTCACTCAGCTCAAAAATTGTTATGGAAGTGTTTCCTGTAGGCAGTTTGTCTTATACCAGCTGTGTATTATTGCCTGAAGGAGTGAGTTCAAATGGTTGCAAGGCAGACAACCGTGCTGCTGTAGGTGACCAACTGGTCTTGTCTGTTCTAGTGATCTCTATGTGCTTCTGTGCTAAATTTGCCAAAGGACTGGAACAGCTGTTGCTGTGTGTGAACACACATATATGTACATATGTAAGGGAAGTAAGATTTTGGTGCTTTAGCACTTGCCTCAGATTTAAGAAATGAAGCACTTAAAGTATGCAGTGGGAAAGCAGGAAATTAAATGAATGTTAATAAGACAAGTGGGAGTTATATAACCTGTTGTGACCTTCATAATACAGAGCTTCTGATGATAGAGAAGTACTAAGAGTACTTAAAGCCTGTATAAACATAAATATGTGATCATTCGATAAGAGTTGAAAAGCAATTGTAAAGTACAGACTGTTGGGTGCATTTGAAATGGCTGGAAGATCTTCATATGATGTTCTATGTGATGTAAGGATATGAGACAGTGGATTCATATACAGGGCTTTTTGCTATGTCTGAGTTTCTTTTTGTTGACTGAGTTTCTTGTTGCCATCTGTTACACAAAGGGTTTTTTTGTACTTGAGATTGACAGGACAATTAAAAAAAGCAACTTCTTTACCTTTCATCTGGACTCCTACTTGTTTATTTACTACCCAGAATTTTCTATGTATTTAAATAGCAGTTCCCAGTGCTTTCAGTCAACATTATGCTGAATGATGACTGTAATTTTTCACATCCTGCTCTATTTTTTTCTTGAAGGCTTTGATTGGAATCTAGTGTTCAAGTGGGATTACATGACACCAGAGCAAAGAAGAGCACGGCAAGGAAATCCAGTTGCTCCCATAAAGTATGTCTGTATCACCATTTCTCCCTCTAAAAGATTGTAATTTGCAGCTGAGCAAAGTTAGAAATCATCATCTCTGAGTCTGAAAGGGGATCTTTACTGTAGCTTTCATTAATATTGAGACTTCATTAGTATTTATGTAACATTATGAGACTCTCAGAAATTGTATTTGAAAAAAGATATTTTTAAAGCACACTAGTAGGTTGCTTCCCTTTAAGAAAAAGTGAATGTCACTTTGTTTAAAGTTGGTATGTTTTCAGAGCTAAAAATACAGTGCCAGTTTTAATGCTTTATTGCTGGCACAAATTGCTACCCTTCACATAAAGAACTTGTGTGCCAAATGGAGATTTGGAAACTGTCTCAGAAGGTGGTCATAATGCTATATATGCTATAGGAATTTGTGCAGACAACATCTGAAGTGATAGATGCAAAATCAGTTGCATTTGAAAGCATTGCAAATTTTTTCAAGGAGATATTAACCTTGAGATGCAAATAATAGCTACCTCCCAGTTCATGGTTCTCTAAGTATTTGTTTTTGGTTTTTTTCTTGTCTTTTTAGGACACCCATGATAGCTGGTGGGTTATTTGTGATGGACAAATCCTATTTTGAAGAACTAGGGAAGTATGACATGATGATGGATGTCTGGGGTGGAGAAAATTTAGGTATGTATGTTATTTATCTTCAGATCAGTCTTGAAAGAAATTGTGTTTCATCATAACCTTTACTGTCACGGGATCATAGTCTCCCTGACCTTGTCTGAAGAGGGTTAAAAGCAGAGTTAAATCCTCGCATATATTATTGGCAAAATCCAAAAGGTTTATTCCAATTAAGGGTTTATAACAAGTTAGGAATTATATGCTAAATATGAGAGGATAAAGATAATTTATTAAGCCCTGAAGGTTTTTTATGTAATGGAAGCTGGCTGATAAAAAAAAATACAGGATATAGAGAAGCAATTACTTTTAAAAATGTTATCTTGTTTGAAATTCATATCCATATCTAAAGTTATTGATTAAAATACAATGATGTTTAAATGCTGGCAATTTAAGGCATGTTTTAAGAAGTTGCTGAAATTTAATTGTGAAAAGTAGAACACAAGAGTTCATGAGTTTAATGGTCTTACACCTTAAGAAGTCAATTTAAAACTTGGCTGACTGAAGAATAATCTGTGTCTTAACTTTAGATGCCAGGTAGGTACCAGGATATTACTAAACTTAGTGAGTTTTTTAATTTTTACATGTTTACTTTAGCCCAATAAGATAACTACGATTGAGAAGGCATTTTTGGTGAAATTCCTTATTTTCAGATGTTTGAGTGGGATTTAGAGAAGAGGCAGCAGGGACTGAGAGAACTTGTGCTTTAGCCATTTTTTTGACCTAGTGGTTAGATCTGACTTTAAAGCAAAGCACCAAAAAAACCTATTACAATATCATACCAAGTTTTTCTCCAGTTAATACTGATATACTTTTATTAAAACAAAAAAAGATTTGGAGGACCAGAACTGTACAACTTATCAAGACTTCCAGTCTGTCATTAATTTATTTATTTTATTTTAGGTAGGGATGCATCTCAGACATTCAAAATAGAGTGGTTTTGGGAAGAGTTCTAAGGATAGAAACTTCCGTACTGCACATGCTAACTGCAAAAATCCTAAAATACCTTGAGCTTGTAAAAACCCATGACTATTTTGAGTTACTGATATATAGTTATGCATTGAGCATGTGCTTGCCCTACAAGGAAATGTCTGCTGTATACAGCACACAAAGTATGGAGACATGGGAACCAAATGTTTAACGCTTCTGTAAGGAACTTGAAGGCTGGAAGAGGCATTCTAACAGTCCAGTCTCTGACCTTCCCATGCAATGCTTGAAGAAAGCTCTTATATATTTTAAACAATAACTTTCTTTTTTTTTTTTCTGTTTTCCCCCTATTATGGCTGTATTGTATTATATAAATTGTATTAATAGTAATATAATAATTTTTCATTTTTTAAATGTCCTGGAAAGTCATTGGATAAACTTATTACAATAATACTTGAATTCACTTTGAAAACTTCTTCCACTAAAGCACTTAAATATTTGATTAGCTGTAAGCATGTACTTGAGCAACCAAGTTTTTGCCGAAAATTTAGCAGCTGCTTGATGATTGAGGCCTTGATAGCAGGAAAGGGCACAAGCAACAGCTCCTCACTCAAGGTGAGAAGACTGTTTGTTACTCCTGCTGCATTCTGTTCCCCCTCCATCATGAGGAAGAGGAGATGGAGACTTTGGAGTACCTTTTCTCTACTCCCTGAAAAGGCCAAGTCAGTCAGTACAGCAGACAGCTAATGATTTGTTCATAGCTGCCAGACTAGCTGAAGATGAATAAAAATCACATGGCATATGATTTTATTGGCA
The DNA here is from genome assembly GCA_004320125.1 of Scolopax mira. Lineage (NCBI taxonomy): Eukaryota > Metazoa > Chordata > Aves > Charadriiformes > Scolopacidae > Scolopax > Scolopax mira. The sequence continues at coordinate 48,961 of BJBW01006206.1, forward strand.
ATAAATGACATAGACACCAGATACTGGAAATCTGTGTAATGCAGTTTAAAATTCAGGATGCGTACTCATCAGGTCTTTTACTCTCAAGTGTTTCTCTGGATCAGCAGCTTGATATTTCATGCAAATAACCTGCTAGATGGACTTGCAAAATAATTCTATATGTTATATTTATGCTTCATAAAACTTAGCATTTTTCCTTCAATCACATACAGAGCAGCTTTTATATGAGATTTTGTTCATATGTTAGTATAGTCTCAACTTCACAAATTTCAAGATGGGCCTGCAGTGATTTCCGTAAATTAGCTGAGAAACAGCTCTTACTGTGAAGACGTGGTGCATTTTTGGTTTGTTGCTAAATGTGACCGATGACACCTGCTTGCTGTACAAAATGTGGATCAAGGTTTGTTTAGTCTTGTCTTGAATTCTAAACTCTAATGCTCAGAATGCTTTTTGACAAGCAGAGGAGGATTGGACTACACTGAAGAACTGGATGGGCCATTAGAAGGTTTGGGTCTCGTTTGAATACCTGTGATTTTTATAATAATTTTGCTAGAATAGAGAGCAACTAAGACATTCCCCATCTTCTGTGTCGACAACACAGAGCAAATCTGTTATTGAGAGATGTCACATAATCTCACGTAACCGAAGTGTGTTTGACATACTGTTACTGCCTTTTTAATGAAAACCTGTATCCACTGAAATTGTTACAGTACAGAATAGTAACATTTCTTCTCCCACTGTTTGAGTGTAGCAAGAAAGATGTCTAAAGGGAATTTGTGGGGTGTTTTTACATTTAGTTGCTGTACATTCCTTTTTCTTTAAAAATCCATGCAGACTTTAGAAGCCATGTTGGTGTAAATAAGAATTAGTTTGTTCCTCCTATTAGTAGTCCTTTTGCTCTCTTTCCCGTAGAGCTATTTTTCATCATTTTCACTTTTTTTTGAGAATCTTCAGAATAGAAAGTGCTGGAAAGCATAAATTCCCAGAAATGTAAACCCACATGTATAGAGGGGGAATTAATCAAATTCATGTACACAATAGAGGAAGTTATGGATAATGAAAAAAGTTGACACAAGATATTGTCACGAGTTCTAAATTACTTATTAAACAAAAATACTTTTTCAATGCCCACATACATTTAATAGATGATAATGACTATTTTAATTAGATCTTCAAATGCATAATTTAAGAAAAGAGCTTTTCATACTGCATGGACCTTCGTTTTTAACCAGAATCTTGCTTTACGTCATTTCGGAGGCATTTATTTCCTAATACTTATGTAAGTCTCATGCTATATTTTGAGTGTTTAGTATGCACTGCTTGTCTAATGCAAAAGCCTTATCTTTGATCAAATCACCCTGTCATCTTTCACTACTGTGAAAGGCTGTACTCACTGAGTGCAGCATCCCCTCACGCTGGGCTAATAACTGTATGAACTTGTTAGCAAAACTTCATGAATAATGCTTCAAAGTGGTACAAGAAAACTATTATTCCTCTGCTTTCACAGTTTGAGAAGCATGGGACCAAGTTTGAGCTAGATATGGGAAAGCCTGAAGTCTTCTATCTATGCCTAATTTATTCTGGTAGAAACATAGAAGTGCTTTTGTTACTAACTTAATAGAAATGCTGACGGGTCATGTAGTGTGATTCTCATTCTAAACTCAAAATAGGAGTTGTAGGAATGAAGTAAGTGCTGTGAAGAATGTACAGAGAGAATGTCACATTCAATTCCTTTTAAAAATAGTTTTGCCTATTTTACCATGTTAATTTAACTGGAAAATCAAGACCATAAGTTACTGACAAAGGCAATATTGTCATTAATATTTTTTGGAGGATGATCTGTCTGGAGATTAGACTGTTGACTGTCTAGGATTCATAAATATGCCTAATTGTCCTTGATGCAACAGAATTTATCACTGAAGTAAAACAAATAGGAAATGATCCTTGTAAAAGCAAAGGCCATTCAGAAGACAATTAACTTGCACTGTCAACAGCTGAAATTACAGCCCCTCTCTCTTTGTCTGTGGACAGACCATCAAGAAGGCATGCTCTCTGATATTCAGGGTTGGTTTTAGTTGTTTTTTGTTCTTAATTTTTAAAGGAATGTTATTTTTAGGACTTATTTTGTGTATATGGGAGGAAGGCTTCCAGGGAAAGAATGGCACTCAAGACATAAAAGGTAGACACTGACTTTAAATGAGCTGCTTATTATTATAATTTTTTTTTTAATCTGTGGAAAGATACCAAATGATTATGAAGAGGCTTGAAACCAAGTGTAGCACTCTAACTGGTAGCAGCTGTTGGACTAAAAGGGGAAACATCAAAATTGAAACAGTGCTACTAGAAATACCCTTCTTACTGTGCTTATTTGGAGTGAATGAGGAAAAGCTCTCTGTCAGCACTAGGTGACTTCTGCTGTAAAAGATCTAAGTTGAGAAAGGTGTGTAAATATTTCTAGACCTTCTTGACCTAACTAGCTGGATCAGCTCACGAGATTGGCTTATAAGTGTACTGTTCATAACCTTCAGTTAACAGGAGTTGCATTTTGTTCAGTCTGTCTTCAAATACAGATTGTCTGAGAAGAGGAGGCTGAGGGGAGACCTTATCACTCTCTACAACTACCTGAAGGGGGGCGTGTAGAGAGGTGGGGGTCGGTCTCTTCTCCTAAGTCACAGGTGATAGGACAAGAGGAAATGGCCTCAAGTTGTGCCAGGGGATGTTCAGGTTGGATATTGGGAAAAATTTCTTCACTGAAAAGGCTGTCAGGCATTGGAATGGGCTGCCTGGGGAAGTGGTTGAGGCAACATCCCTGGAGATATTGAAAAGACAAATTGACATGGTGCTCAGGAATATGGTTTAGTGTTGGTGTGTGTGTTTTTTGTTTGATTGGGGGGGGGTGGTTTTGTTTTGGTTTTTTTTTAAATGGTTGGACTAGGTGATCTTCAAGGTCCCTTACAACCTAGATGATTCTGTAATTCTGTGACTTAATATAACTCCTTTCACATCCAGTGTTCAGGAGCGTCTGCTTATCTGCTGTTTCAAGTTAGCACCTCTAATCTATTGATTGTTTTATTGAGCCTAGATTTTGTCCACTGTGTTATTTCATCTTTAGCTAAAAAATTGTTATAAGCTAGAACATTAATTTATCTGTTACGGGTACATACTGTTGCTTACCCTTTAGATAAAGCAGAGTAATTGTACATATAGACCTACCTTACTCTGGGAAATTAGTGTGGTTAATGCTGGTAACCTCTGATAAGAGAATGCATGTGGATTTGCTTCTAAGTTAATATAATTATTTCTCCTGAGCTTGGAGAATAACAAATGTTCAGATATGCCTTTATCCTAGATTGTATTAGAAAACCATCTTATTGATCTTCTCAGCAATAATCACTAAAAGCCTTCGCTGTAAATAGTATATTACAAACTTACAGTGTTTTGTGATGTAGGTCTGTCTTTCATGCTTATGTTTCAGAGATCTCATTCAGAGTTTGGCAATGTGGTGGCAGCCTAGAAATCATCCCTTGCAGCAGAGTGGGGCACGTATTCCGTAAACAGCATCCTTACACGTTTCCTGGTGGGAGTGGTACCGTGTTTGCAAGGTATCTGTTAAGTTCTTCAGCTATATAGCAATGTTTCAGATTTCTGCAGATGATCAGCAGGTGGCAGTAATTTCATTTTAAGGATCTTTTCTTTAGAAATATTTGCAATGTTGTCTAGCATCGAAAACCATTAATTAAAAGGAAATAAATTAATTTGAGGCAACCATGCAGATTGAGAGAAGAACATAAAAGTTCAAAAAGGAAAAATTCCAGTAGGTGGAATTCCAGTAGCCTGAGAATCTGGAAAAGAAGGAAATGCTTAGCTTGGCATTCCATAAATTTTGAGAACTTTGTGTGTATTTGGTTTTAAAGGAAGCTTTATTTTCAGAACTGTCTCATAAATCTTCATTTTATAAAAACAGTTTCATCATTCACTAAGAGCCAGAATATACTGTTATGAATATTCTTTGCTTGCTTTTTGTTAATACTTTATCAGTATGTGATATGCAAATGATTATGTAGACTGATTCTGGCATTTGTGCCATTCTATTGTCAACTTCATTCATATCATATTTGCCTTTCATGTGATTTTTAAAAATGCTTTTACTGTAGATCTAAGAAACTGATTAGGTTAATATGCCTGTTAATTTTGCTGTTGATAAAACATACAGTGGTTGCTAAAATACCGAGCTATTTCCTCAGTTTCTCCTCTATAGACTGAGAATAGCAATCCTGATTCACGTTCATAGTAGTTTTTAAGTAATATGGATGAAGGTATTGCACAAGTTTACAGTGGAGGTTTTGACCAAGGCTCTATCAGTTCTGGCTGAAGAATCACTCTATGCTTTGGATTAGAGAATTGGATGAGTCTCAGGGGGCTGAAGAAGTACAAGTCTCAGCTAAAGCTGTGAAGAAAATTGTTTATTTATCCTTGAAGGGATATGGAGCCCAAACTTAGTTTAACATGAAGCAACTCAGAGATTGCAGTGTACTTAAATTCATAAAAATGTTGTAAGCTGCCAAAATGTTTGGATTTGGGTTTTACCTTAGATTGAGGAACCTCCTTAGGGTGTAATTCTTCTATTTCTCATCGGTTGTGCTACCAAGGTGACTCTAATGAATTTAATTGTTTGCTAAAATAAAGTCATTGTCCTGTTTCTTCCAGTAGGGATTTTTGTTTTGTTTTTTTTTTTCTTTGAGATCTGTGTTTAATCTACACTGAAAAATGAATAATAGTACTTACAGGAAAAAAAAAGGTAGCAATGAAATATACATCTTAATATGTCACATCTCTGTTCCAGTATTTATAGTGTGCATCAGGAGGGTAGAAAGATCTACCAATTAAACCGTGTTCTGTACGCTTAGGATCAAACTGTTTTAATGTCTTGGTAGGTTTTAAAATTACAGTGTCATGACAAGGAGCATAGTTAATAAAAATAAATATATAAGCTGTGCAGTTTTCCCACTTCTCTGCAGCTTTTCCATCCTTGGGCTGTTGCTAAGATGCTGCTTTTCTTGTGATGTAAATAGATACTTAAACATAGCTCAACTGAAAAGTAGGAAAAAGGTGTGGCTGTATGCATGCAAGGGTACAGGAGACAGCAGAAATGCATCATATTAGCAGGGATTGAAGGTTCTGCATTCATACTGGGATGAAAGCTTTTGGATTTTGTGGTCAAGTCAAATCATCATTTTGATTTGATTGCTTAAATGTCCTGACAATTGCTATGATAGTTTGTTGGGATTATTTTAAGTCACATTGTATTTTCTAGTCTTTTGTATTCAAAATGACTTTAAAAAGTAATCCCATGTGTACTTGGATGGTGAGGAGAGATAAGCCTGAAAATTAGTATCTTGGGTACTTACATTCCTTTCCAGATCTGCCTTTCTCTGCAAGCAGTTTATTACCTGTGTCCTTAGATGTCCAGCTGTCTTAAAATCTGAAGTGCCATTAAAATTCTTTGTTTTGTTAGAATTATTTTTAAATTGACCCGGAAAAGGTGCATATCACTTAAAAGCAGGGTTGTCAAGTTGCTGTATATTTGAAGGTCTCCTCATGGGTCAGCTTTCCTGAGTGTCAAATGTAACAAAATGCCTTAAAATCAGTTTTAGCAATGGCAGAAGAAGAAACCTAAGGTAATGGATGCCCATGTAATACTGGTGTTACTGGATATCTCTTGGACCATGGTGCTAAGATACTTGCTGCACAGAATCTGTGCTAGTCTTGCAGTCAGGATTTATCTTAAACCATGATCTGTCCCTTGACTGTATGCAATTTGTTCTGGGGTAATGCTCAGAGTAGAGCATCCCATTTTTTAACTGACTAGTCAGTATGCACTGCCTTTTGGCAGCCAAAACAAATGGGTGATTCTGGATGAGAGTCTGGGAGTCCTGTTTCATGAGGGGGGAGACCACATCCTGGCTCTGTGGTGTGGGCAGATACAGCTTGTGTTTGGAAGGTTTTGTTAGACTGTTATGCACTGCCTTAATATACGACTTCAGGTGAGCTAATAAACCTTGCATACCCTGGTCTGCTCCACGCAAAGCTACCTCTGATCTCTTAGTGCAAGGTTTTGTTGACTGTAGCTCAGCATTAATTGCTGAGTACACCCTACGTTGTGTTCCTCAGTGCTTTCTCTGGGGTCGTACGAGTTTAGGCAGTTCTCAGCATCTACATGTTTCCATAACTTGTGTTGCACTAAAACTGAACTGTTTATCCCTGAATACAATGAAAGCATGCATTCTGGCCTTGGAAGTGCCTTTGGAATTGCTAAACCCTGGCAAATGTTAATAGCTTCTCTCCCACCACCAAAATCTGTTTAGCCTGAGAGCAGCCAAGCTGAATGCTGAGGCAGCAACAGGGACAGGTGTTGAGTGGCTGGCTCTCACACAGGCCTGAGAGACTGCAAGTGAAGATAGACTGAAATAGCTGTCTCATCTGGATTGAATGGGATTTTGCTTACAAAAAACTTAAGGGAATCTTTGCAAGGAGAAATCAATCCTCAAACAAACAAAAAAAAAATTGGTGTTTGTCTTGTGAGGCGTTCTTTTTTTTTCTGTGTCCTTCCTTCTCAGCAGCCAGCAAGAACAACTCCCTTTATACTGACTATTTTTTTCTTTATCTTTTGAATTGTAAAAATCATATAAAAGAAGTTATTGGCTGACTGAGTTTACTTCAGTTGCTTTAGATGAACTTACTGCCAAATGTAAAATAAGTTCAGAGCATGCCAGTTGCAAGTGAAATAAGACTTAATTTTCTAGGCATAAAATTATGAACAATAGAAGTAAATGAGTTTTTCCATCCCCTGGCTTCCATGCAAAAGGCATTACCCTCTGGCAGTCCAAAAGGAGATTTAGAGACACCAGTTACATAAATGCAGGAATTTTAGCATTAAAAGTATTTTCTAATTACTGGATTTCCTCATTTACCTCAGCTATAGCAGACTAGCTTAGTTCATAGCCTTAAGTAGTAGAAGTAGGATGAAGACTGAAGATGTCTTTACTCTGTTAGCATATGTGTTCAGAAAGGTAAAAAAAATATTAAATACTGCCAATTGTTGAGATTTTTATGTTTCCAATTAGCTTGGTTGTACAGGTGAACAGTCATTGAATTTGACTTCTGTCAAGTTACTTTTATAAAAAGTAAAAAACAACAACATAACTTCCATGAAGTTTGCAGGAAGAACTCCAAGATGCATACTAAATTCTGGATGAAAACCTGAAGCAGTGATGAGGGTGGAGAAAAGATTATTTCATTCTAAATGCATTGGTTTCAGTCACGTTACTCTTTAAAGGACTGTTTGTTACTTGTATCTTTAATATGCCTGGCATGAGGCATCTGACTAGTACTAGGAGGGATTAAAATCAACCCAAGGATAAACAACATGATTTAACTGCAGCTAGAGAAAATTTAACTTGTGTGTCTCATATGATTGTTCCTAGAAATACACGCAGGGCAGCAGAAGTCTGGATGGATGAGTATAAAAATTTTTATTACGCAGCAGTGCCTTCAGCCAGGAATGTACCTTATGGCAAGTAAGTTGCAAGTGCTTCTTTCCCTATTCATTTATTCCTTATGAGACAGCACCTTCTCAGGTGAAAGCACTCATGTGTTATCTCTTTAAGATCTAGTTCTACAGTTCTACTTTCTTGATTTTTTTTTTTTTTTCTGTATTCCTTAATGTATGTCAAGACAGCAGCCTGACTTTGAAAACTGCTCCTTTTTTTCCCTCCCTCTAGTATTCAAAGCCGAATGGAACTCAGAAAGAGACTTAGCTGCAAACCCTTCAAGTGGTATCTTGAAAATGTTTATCCTGAGTTACGGTGAGTTTTGGCTGAATTGGTGATAGTATGGAGTTTTCTTTTTTTGCCCTCCCCAGAAATCATCAGTTAGTCTTTCCCATTCCTTAGATGTAAAGGATGTTTTTAAATTTATTCATGGAAGGAATGATTTGCAGGCTTTTTTTTTGTTTTGTTTTTATTAGTTCCATTCATAAAGAGACATTTTTCCCCTAGTAAGCTGCTTTTCCTTTTTCTACTTACTGCGACTACAGCTGCAATGGCAGGTGTTTTAGAGAACAGTGCCCAAAGGACTCAAATCATGAGCCCGAAATTAGTCTCCTACACAGGCCGTTTGTTTAAAAGTGCACTGTTCTGTATCCTGTTGTTGCCCCTTAAAAGCTTTTCCCTTCACCAAAACACATGCCTAATTGAGCGAGGAGGCTGAATCTCAACACAGAACAAGTGCTGGGAGTCGGCAGACAAGAGAGCCTTGTCCACTTGGCAGACTAGGGTAGATGCTGAAGACTTAAGAAACTGAGTCTTCTGCTCTTTCTGTCTCTTGTTCACTGTCACTGGGAGAGAGGAGGGGTGAGAAGAGGAAAATGAGAGATAACTTTGGTTACCTGGTAACCTGGTAACGTGAATGCATCCTAAGTAATGAAAAATCCTCAAAGAGAAACACTTTCTTGAAAGGATAAACATGTTTTTGTTCAATAACTGATTAATAAATATCTGTCAGATATAAGTCTATAAACTAGTTTGTCTGCTGTCAACCTAATATTGGTAGTGTAAATGTAAGATACTGAGTTTGGCTTATAAAAATACTCTTTTTTTTTTTTTTTTTCCTGGGGACTCTTCATGTCAGTAGAGTCAGATAACTGCTAGTGGCATTTCAGCTTAGAATGCAAAAGCACCAGTCATGACAGCCCAGTGGAACATGTACTGAAACACACATACTGAAGAGTCTCATAAACTAGGATGATGCTGAGGAAGTAAATTGTTCTATTTTTCTCTTAAAAGTGCCAGAGCATATTTATTTTTGTTTGATTTGTCAGAAAAATGTATCTTACGAGCTCTCCTGGAGAATGTGCTACCATAAACATTACTTGCATTACTCTGTGTCATCTCTCATGTGCTCATTCTGCTGGCCTGAATTATTACACTTGTATTATATCCTTTTAAAATTTCAGGCTATAATAAGCCCTTTGCCCTGCCATTGTGGACTAGAGTCTGTGAACTCATGGACTGTACCCCACAACTTCACTTTTGTTCACGGGTTTGCCTTGGTATTTCCACACTGAGTTTTATGTGCAAAAATATATCAGCAAAACATTGATTTATGTATATATATTATTTTTTTTAATTCCTAACCCCTTTTCTAACACTTCAGTAACAACAGTCTGAGAAAAATGTAAAATGTCATATTTCTGCCACAAGCTAGCTTGGCTGAAAGAACAAGAAGGCTTGATGACCGTAACTGATAGTATTAAGGTTGAGTGACCTTAAATGATGTTAAGTCATTTTTAATTTCCTTTTTGTGCTGAATTTGTATCTTCATCCTCGTTTTCTGGTACAAGTCTTTTTATATTCTGTGCTAAGCTTGCAAGTTTACTCATGTTTGGTCAGTTCACAATGAGATAATTGCCTTCTCTCTTCAGAAGACGATTGAGATTTCCAGATAGTAGTCATCACTCATGTTTAACCTGTCACTTTAAAAATACTCCAAGTAAAGACAAGACAAGGAGTTTAAAAAAAAAACCTCAACAAAACACAAAATGACAAACAACAAAAAAACCTGCGTTAAGCAGATATTTCTGGTTTTATTTTAGGGTACCTGATCATCAAGATATAGCTTTTGGGGCTTTGCAGCAGGGTACCAATTGCCTTGACACTTTGGGCCATTTTGCAGATGGTGTTGTTGGAGTTTATGAATGTCATAATGCCGGGGGAAACCAGGTCTGTATGCCATTTTTTTTCCCCTCCCCCACAGTATGTAATCTTTAAATAAATAAAAATAATAATAAGTGAAACTTTTAAACTCAAGCAGGTGCTGTGTGCTGGTGATAGGAAGATGAACCCAAATCAGCAGATCAATTATTGTAAAAGATTGGTGAAATAGCTTCTCCCTCAAATAGAATTTTGCATTTTCAGGATTAGAATCTAAGCCTAGAGAGAGATTCATTCAATATGCATCAGATTATCCCCTTTCTTTGTCTCTATTAGTATTTGTTTTTGCACTAGAGGCAAGTAACTTCCTTCCCGGGAGCTTTATACTTGTATAGAAAGCTTTTTTCAAAGAATTGATGTGTTTGGTGGGTTATTTTGGGGGGGGGGGGCGGATTTTTACTTCAGAAAAATCCCCCCCTTAATACAATCCTGTATTAAGCATATTGCCTAAGGGCAGCAAAATAGAAGAATGCTTTACTGTGATGCCCTATTAATCATTTCCAGTTTGTGGTAGCAGGATATAAGAAAAAACCCCAACTGGTCTTAAATCCCTGTTTGGCTCTTCTAGAAGACAGAGGTGCCTAAATGTCATAATCCTAGTCATTCATAGTCAAGGGAGTGTTTTAACAAATCCTTTCTAGTCCTACTCTTAAACAAATTGCAAATGTGTCAAATCAGTAAATGAGAGCATTAATTATTTCAAAGAATATATTTATGCAGTTGTGACTTAGTTATCCTGAAGTCTATGCATACATGCTCACTGTTCTGTGAGCTGCTTTGTCACTAAATTCCTTTCAAAATCAACCTGACTATAAATCAAATGTAAGATTAATACTTCAAGTACATTTGTTAAAACAGAGTGCTGACCAATTACAGTTCAACTGTTGAATGAGTATCAGAATTTTGCTGTTTTAAATTAGTAAAACACTAAAATCAGCTAAAGACTAGAGTAAAGGGGTTATTTTCTTTATTTTCTGGAAGATGTAGCATATTGGGGAAGAGAAGGCTCCAAGGAGACCTTTTAGTGGCTTTCCAGTATCTGAAGAGTTTACAAGAAAGCTGGAGAGGGACTTTTTACAAGGGCATGTAGTGATGGGAAAAGGGGTAATGGCTTCAAACTGGAAGAGGGTAGATTTAGATTAAGTATCTGGAAGAAATTTTGCATTATGGGAGTGGTGAGGCACTGGAACAGGTTGCCCAGGGAAGCTGTGGATGCCCCATCCCTTGAAGTGTTCGAGGCCAGGCTGGATGGGGCTTTGAGCAACCTGCTCTAGTGGGAGGTGTCCCTGCCATGATAGGGGGGTTGGAACTAGATGGTCTTTAAGGTCCCTTCCAACCCAAACCTTTCTATGATTCTATGTTGATTTGAACACATTGCCATCGTACATTTGAGATATGTCTGGTTTTTTCCTGTCATTAAAGAGGATATATTTGGGGAGGGTTTTTCTATTACTGTTATGAAAGTACACTCATCTTTTCACAACACCACAATGTTTTCTAGTGGTGATGTATATTTTCTATAGATACACAAATTTATCTTCCTCTTTCAAATTCCCCTGCCCTGTATCTGACCTTCTTTTCTCTGTAGTTTCTTCTGTGAAGCTGACCTTGACAAAGTAATATATGCTTGCTCTGAACGGGTCTCTGAGAGGCCATGCAGAAAAATTAAGTAGAATGGGTCAAAAAAAGATTATGTCCAAACTTTATTCGTGTTGGATTGGAAAGAATGAACAGCATGGGAGAAGAGGGATAAGCAACAAACCAGTCATTAAATCTGTATTGTGTGTTTTGTACCTCTTTTTACCCAGAGGTTTTGGGACGGGGGTTGGGATTAAGAGTACTCAAATATTATAGGCCTTCTACTATAATTTGAAGAGTGTACTCTGGCTTACACTCAACACAATTTACAGTGCAAAATTTAAGTAAAAATGTGATTTCCTCCCCCACCCCACCCCTGCTGAGGCTACTAGAATTCCCTGATTAAAAAGGCCGGTGCAGAACTCTGAAGGGATGAAGGAATTGTGGTGTATTTGTCAGCTATGTACAAATATGTACATGCTTGTGGTGAAGAGCTAAAGGTAAAGCCAAGTGCCCTTAAGTGCAAGGGGAAGGTTTCAGGATAGTGGTTCTTCCACTAACTTTATATGTCTGATTTATGACACAGGCTTTTTTCAGGTGTCCTGATTTTCAAATTGTTATGTAGAGCTATCCTATTTCCAGCCCGTGCCCTAAGCACATATATTGCTTGCAACTTCTCTTCTGGTGTGATGGAACTTGCTTAACCTTATCTCCATTATAGCTAGTCATAGTTTCTTATGGCTGGAGGAAAGCATCTATACGCTGTGTTTTGTAGTATAAAGGGTTGTCACATAATTATCTCCAGCAGCAGACCTTGGAGCTTTTTGTGGAGCAGTATCTTGCCTTTTAAATGTGTTAATTTCTTTGTGACTTCTGTTGTGTCTGGGGCTCTTGCAGCATTTTGATGGAAAAGTGAAGATGTATAAAGCAGTATTGTCAGGGCTCTAACTTTTTCTGACTGCAGGGTTCTAAAACAAGTTTTACCACTTTTACCACAATATTTTCAGCTGTCACTATGTATAAATCTTATAAGGGGACCATCTGTTTCAGGGTTGCTTATGGTTCCTGATAAGCTCTGAAAATAACTTGTTTAACTCCTTAAGTTGTTAAAAGTTTTATTAATGATTCTTGTTGACATCTTAGGAATTGGACAGAGCTGAGAGAGCAAGTAATTTTGCTGTGATATGAGATTAACATATGGAAAGGAAAGTTTTCAGTTTAAGGATTTTGGAGACAAAGGGCTACACACAGTCTCCTGCCTTTGTTTTGCATAGTTGTCATTATGCTAGTACTTGCATAATATGGTAACTAATGGCTTGCTACCTGTGCAATGGCATTACATGTAATCTGATTGTTTCCTGAACATCTGTTCTCAAAGAAATTTAATAACTCTTAAACCTGCTGAGTTCAAAAGTGATTACTTGAGTGAAATATTCAGTTATGGTATCAGAAAAGTAGTAAAAAAAAAATAAATAAAAAGGGATAGGATTAGTAATTCAATTTTTCTCTGAAACACTGCTTGCAAAATAACATTTAAGTGTAGCTAGGCTTGGCCCAATATATGTAGGGCCAAGACAATATATGTCTTATACATGTCTGAATCTTCTTTAGTTGCTGGAGAAAAGCTAACTGTGCCATTTTAAGTACAGACAAGAATAATTTGGATAAATAGTGTGGTTTCAGTGGATGGATCAGCTTTCTTAGTCAAAGGACAGTTAGACAAATGAAGACAAGTCTGGATCCTGGAGACCTTTAGAAGGGTATGGAGTCGGAGCATCAGTGCAAGATCATGCCCTTTAGATGGATGCTGAGATCAAACAAGCTGGGCAACAATACATAAAGAACAGCTCTTCTTTGCTCTCTATTTGAGCTGTATATTTAAATGCATTTCAAGAAAATTCTGTTGTACAGTATGCCTTGGATAGGAAGTAATAATCTCCCTTTGCCCTTGAGTTTGTCTGTCTTGTGTATTGCTTTCTGGTGTTCTCTATCATATTAAGAACTATTCTTTCCTCACGGTAGTACACATGCTTTTAGTGTGTAGGTAGGGTGGCCAGCAATGCTGCAAACCACATTTTTAGAGTTTTTATATATATGTATAATTTTTTTATATATATATATATAAAAATTTATCCTACATGAAAAATATGGGGAGCATGTAATACACGCACACCCTCCATATATATATAGAGAGAGAGAGAGATATAAAAATGTAACTGGACAAATGTTTTAAACTTGTACCTGTGACTGCCTGCTGTACTTGTGCAAAGCCATCAGAGGGAGCAAACAGCCATCCCAGCCCTGTGCTGACTGTGGGATATTGAAACAATTGAAATTACTGTGTTTGAAGGGGACCTTTTTTCCTCTCCTTTGGGGGAAGCAACAACCTCTTCTAATGCTCATAAATAGCTATTTACAAGATTTTAGCTGTGCTATTATATGTAGAGATTGCGTGTGCACTTCGTCTATAGGTTCGTATAATCAATTTTGTACACTTTTTTCGTCCTTTTTCTAGGAGTGGGCCTTAACAAAGGACAAGTCGGTGAAACACATGGATTTGTGCCTTACTGTTGTGGACAGAGCACCTGGTTCGCTAATAAAACTTCAGGGCTGTAGGGAGAACGACAGCAGACAGGTTAGTATGTTGTGAACGTGCTCTGAAAACAGTGAGGAAAACAAGGGTTGTGACTGAGAATCCAAAAACATATCCTGGTAATTGTCTCTTCTATCCATTCTACTCATCACTGTCTTGTGGTTGTTTGTGTATGTGAAGTTATGATGCATGGCAGCTGGAAATAGCTTGCATACTAAGCTCTTCTTTTCACATGCCAGTGACAATCTTTTAGGAACGTACAGAGATAAGGCCCCAACACTGGCCTTATGTGAAGGTTTCACCCAACAGCATCAACATTTACCAGGCTTCAACTGCCACATCTCTTTTCTGACATAGAATATACATTCCACAATGTATTTTTGGAAGGTCTTATTCAGTGAAGTTTGAAGATCATGTAGTCTGTGTGTCATAAGAGTGTGATTTGGCTTTCCTTTCTCTTTTCAGCTGTGACCTGTTTATAACAGTACTAGACTCCTTCAAGTAATTTTTATTAATGCAGTGTTGTAACTTTCACCTATTTTCCATGGCTGAGGAAAATCATATTTGCAGAGTCATTCCATCTTTTTGATCTAGTCCCATAACAATTCATCTCTTTCTGCTAAGTCATCAGTTCTGGTTGTCTGCCAGCTTCCTTGCTTCTGTATCTCAATTTTTGCAGACAGATAAATGAAAAGCTATTCCTTGATGAAGAAAGAATATTCTTGACACTTTTCAGAAAAGGAAACTAAGGAATCAAGATTATTTTGATAAGATTTAAAGTCTCAATACAACAGAAATTGTGAGAGAAATACAGAGATATACAAGAGAAAAAGTTTTTTCTTTTTAACACCCTGTTTTGGGGATTTTCTCTGTCCTTGGCATCACCTTGGGCAAAGAGTTTGACAGTACAGATTGAGTGCTTGTCTTCTGTATACTGTGAAGTTGTCTTTAGTGATTGTGCTTCTTGCTTCTCTATGTTGAGAATTGTTGTGCTTTGTGAATGGGGTTTGTGATTATTTTTTAATTTTTTTTCTTCAGACCGAAGGTTTCACACAGGTAAGATGGTGTGACAGCATATTTGAGAAGTGCTGAAGTAGAGGAAAATAATTTGTTGTATTTTGTATCTATTGCAGTGTGACAATTGAATGAATAGTTGTTTTCACAAGGCTTGCCAGAACTTAAGATGATCCTTGAATACAAGTATCTAAACTGCTTACTACTCTTGCAGCTTTCACAGCTTTCCTAAACACAAGCCAGGAAAGCTTATGAAGACTCCAAATGACACAATGTAGAATTCATCTTTTTCCTGCTTTTCCAGCTCAGTAACTGTATTTTTCTCTTCCAGAAATGGGAACAAATTGAAAGCAATTCTAAACTGAGGCACGTTGGCAGCAACCTCTGTCTAGACAGCCGAAATGCCAAAAACGGTGGTCTCACTGTGGAGATCTGCAGTCCTTCTTTGTCACAGCAGTGGAAATTCACACTTAATCTGCAGCAGTAGGAGGACTTACAAGCAAAATGCTGTTTCATAGACGTTGGGCAAAGTTTTGATTGAATTACTGATGTATTTCTTAAAAACTTTCCACGGAACTTATATACCTCAGTATTCCACCTTTATCTGAAAGTAGGAGAGTGCTGAAGCTGACAGCAGGGATCCAGGAGACTTGGAGCACTGCAAAGGTGTCACTGAACATGACTGCAGCACAGTTCCTTCTTGATGTGAAGACTTCAACGGTTCCTTTCTGTCTTCAGTTATGTACTTGCACAGCAGATAATTAACTCTAGCAACAACTGATGTATGATAAAAAAACGGATCTGAAGAAATACCTGTGGGGAACAGGGTGTGGGAGGGAGGGTGGGAAAAATTACTAGGAGAAGGTCATTTGAAATCTCCATTTGCAGAGAAAACATGGTTTGTTGTTTCCAGAAACAGAAGTGTCATTTCGAAGGTTTTTTTTCTCCTATGTGTACTTGGTAATTTGAATATGAACTTTTCTATGATGGACTCTAAATATAAATATATAAAAGTATATATATTGTCGGCTCCCAACGGTTTATATCAGTTCTCATCATCCTATAACTATCAAAGAAGTGATTGACATATGTGTAACCAGAGATTGGATTGGAATGCTAGGAGAGTGAAACTTTATGAAGGTGCAGATTTTGTGCTGCTGAGTACGAGGTCCGTGCTAACACTGGATGCTTTTGCTTTGCCAACTGGATCTACTTTGTAACACTTCACCCTCACTGGAGATCGTGAAACTCAGGAGGAGAAAGAAAATAGCAGAACAAGTCAGTGCACAGATGATTGCTTGGATTGTTTATTCCAACTTGGAAATTCATTACATGTGCTCTGGACATCGTTATAACTTGTACTAGATATTTGTGTTGATCATTTCTGTAGTACTTTGTCTTTAAAATACTTTTTCCTTTGTTAAAAAATTACATAAACAGTGCAGATCTTTCATGCAGCCATGTGGGTTCAGCACAGTTTTATTCCGGACCCTAATGAGAAAAAATTTTGTCTCAAAACCCCCTTTTGAATTGTAGAAATAAGACAGAATAGTAATGTCACTGTTAGCACAAGATCTGAGTTTTAATTTGCAAGGACAAGCAGCTATGTAATATCTCTGAATTGCACTTGCTTAATTTATAGACCTACTACTGGGAAATTTTCTTCCATTCTGTTTCTTTAAATGGAACATTTGAATGGATTCAGGCCTGGCTCTGGGAATCAGCCTGGATACCAACAAATCCTATGTGTTTTTAACCACAGAACCCCATGTATTTTGTAGCTTCAGTCCAGCTGATGTCATTTTTATATTAAAATAATACTGTCAAAGTTAACCCCAACTTTGACCTGTCTTGTCTTATGTTTGCATAGACTACATACTTTTTTATTAAAAGCAAATGCTTCAATAAGCTTTTAAAATGAGAAGGAAAGGTATGTAAGTATTAATAAGTGAGACAGCATTGACAAAAATCAGTGCTAGAAGGTGGGTTTGGTAAAATGATGGATCTCGGAAAAATGTAAAGATTGATCATAAGGAGGTGAAAAGCATCTGCTGTACCATAGTGTGCTGGTACAGGTCCCTTCTTTCTTTGTTCCTGGAAGTAGAGTAGTTCCCCACTTCTCATTTTGTGTTGGCTGCATCTGTACACTAGGTGTAGAGGTGGCATTCTTCTGGGCAAAATGGCTTTTACTGTGCTGGTCGGTGTGTCCACAAATACTTTGTGTGTCTGAAGTGATGGCTTGCAAATGTCCCCATACCTTTTGGATGGGGGCATTAACTCCCGTTTCTTCCATCCACCATCTGACTTTTCTATGAATAATTAATACCTTCCCCCCCCCCCCAGCTTTTTCACAATCAACTTTATCCAAAATTTGCCATTTCTAGAGGCCATGCAGTGGATAAACTATTTTTCAGCTTTTAGTCTTTCCCTATCTGTAGCTTTTAACCTAGCTGAGAACTTGAAGAACGTGATTCATAAACATAGCAGTAGATTATTTCATATTCTGGAAAATAAATGGTGAAATATGGGCTTAGCAGCAAGTCAATTGTTAGAAGTTTTGAAAAATGGAGTTTTAAGGTAAAAACCCAACTGCTCAGCCTCTCCCATGGAGGTATTTCCATTTGCAACTTCGTAGTAAGGGTAGTACTAACTGAAATCAGTAGTTGCAACTCTGAATATTGACCTGTCTCTTAACTCTGAATCAGAATTGCCAGTAAAAAAAAAAAAATCCATATTCCATCTCTTAAGTCTTTAATGTCAACTGCTGTCTTATAAAGCAGGAGTATTTTCACTAATTCCCCATGGATGCTGTGCATAGGGGTTCTAATATAGGAGCTGTACATTAAAGGCAGCATTGCTTTTCTTTGAGAGAACACACAAGAAGTGGTATCCTTTTGTTATGTTTACATGACCATGTGCCAAAGTTACTTACTGTGATTTTAGGGGGTTTTAATGTTGAATAAATTTGCCCATTTGAAAGATCAATTAAGAGCCCATGAAGCAAATTGCAATGGAGTCTCCTGAGAACTTTTCTTACTGTCTTCAGAGCAAGAACGGTGATATTGTTTTGCAGATTTTCGGAACATAGTTTGGAAACTGTTTTTTCAGTTGGTTTGAAAAGTCTGCTGTACAGAGCTTGTACTTTGTTCATTTTATAGATGGAAACCATCCTTGAAAAATTGTTTAACTTAAATAAAGAAGAATGCTTTATAGATAAATGTGTGGTGGTTAATATAACTGTTTCGAACCAAGAAATCTGCCTGGCGCTTGTAGGTTGAAGTAGTTTTCAAATGCCTCAATTTACTTGGTTGTTTCATAAAGTTCCTGTTCTAAAAGTATGTATATGTGGGTGTATATTTGTATTTATGAAAAGATGATTTGTCTGTATTTAATATGGTAACTTTGAGAAAACTGTCTTTTGGAAGCTGCTTCATTTTGAAGAGTGAGTTAAAGCTGAAAATATACTGTTAGGGCACCATTAGGCCTGATCTTCTCCAGACCTCCACGGACCTTCTCTGCTGCCAGAAACCACTGTGTCAAGTGTGATGGGGCCTCCTGCAGCCCACAGGGTGATTGCAGCAGCAGCTCTCCTGGTTGACTGGGGTCCTCGTCTGCTAGTGTTGTCTTTCTGCTCTCTGTTGTGCAGGGCAGTAATGCAGATGTCTGTGGTACACTGGAAGCTAGATCTTAAATACTCCAAATGAACTTAGACTGGCACAGTTGGGGAGGGAGAAAAACCTCCGTGGTAAGTGATGGACAACTGTGAAAGTGTGAGATTCTCCTACTGCTGGAAGAGTAAGAGGGGCTGCAGCCAGGGCATGGTGCTTGGTTACAGCATCACCTTGGCAGAGGTGGGCTCAAGCCAAACAGGCAGGGGAAGGTAGGGTGCTCTCTAGGAGGGTAAATGGGAAGCAGGAGAATAAATGAGGTAAACAAAAAATATTTCATCTGTGATCTTTTGTCCAGCTTCAGAGGCACCTCAAGTCAAGATCTTGGGGCACATCCCTCTTTCCCACTCTGTGGCATACAGGACTAGGATCTTTCCTCCTGGCCTAAGGAACTTAGCTTTACAGTTAGCCCCAAGGACACGTCCTGCACAACCTGCAGAAGCATTTATAGGAAAGGTGGAAACAATTCTACTCTTTTGATTGTACTCACAGGAAGATTTTTACTTATGTGGTGGGAAAAGAGAGTTCTTGGTACCGACTTAATTTTATGGTGTGCTAGGCAGTACCTTCCAAGAAGTCTAAATTAAATCAAGCAAATAGCTCTTCGATATTTATGGTTGGCAAAAATACAAAGGCCCTGTCAAACTAAGTAAACAAAAAAACTAACCTTGCATTTGCAGATTCTGTCTGAGAAATCAAATGAGGATTCTCCATCTTAAATGCCTTTTGACACCTGTCAGCTGACAGGTCATACTGGAAGATAATTGTAACAGGCTTCTGGCAGTAGAAGCTTTTAATCTAATCCAGTGTTAAATGTGGAAGTCTGTCTGTCATGTCTCTGCCTGGAGTCTTACAGGGTTTCTGTGCTGCTGCTCTCGGTGAGCTTGTTGGTGTAAGTATCAGCACTGAATGGCCCATCTAGCAGGTTTTGCATCTTTGCATCTGATCACAAACCCATTGCTTCCTTTGCCTTATACCCAAGTATATGTATGAAAAAATGTTTCCCATTCAGTAAAATTCATTTTCTGGAATTTCAGGTCATGCTTTTAGGCAAATTTCTATGCCTGGCTTTACTGTACATGCCTGTCACCCTGCATAAAACCAGATATATTTACACTCTTTTATAAGGCAATGTTTAATCTTTCCTCTTTGTGGATTGATAAAAAACCACTTTAAATCACAAAGTTTCAAAAGATGCCTGTGTGCATTTGGAAAGGAAGCTGAATATTGAGAAAGGTTAAAAGGCTATAATCTGCTTGAGGTAAGGACTATTTTTGTTTAAAGTCAGTCCTATGGAGCATTGTCCAGTTCCTGTTTGGGGTGTTACTGCCATAACCTTAGTTGTTTCATTATATTTTTATATACAAATACCAGAGTCTGCTTTGCCTTACTTAGATGTATATTAAATGTAAATACTCTGTAGAGTATGCATCACCTGTGTCCTCATTCAGCCTGAAATACAATTAATAATTTTGTAGCACTAACTTGTTATAGAACACTCCAGCAAGGGAATGATTTGAAATGAATAGAAACCCATGAAAAAAAAAATAGTCTGGGATAATAAGCCGTGATTACAGAATGAGCACAAATGCCAGGGTTGCATCTTTTGTTAGACTGCACATTTTATTCACAGCTTAATAACTAGTAACTATTTTAAGAACTGCTAGTAATCAAGCTTAAAAATTGGGAATAAAGTCAGTCAGCAGATGTTCTCTCTGTACAGCCCTCCAAGAAGTTGTCTGAATGGGTGCAAAATACCCGTTTGATTTGATTTCTTGAGGCACAGAAACACGTTGTTGCTCTGTGTGCAGGAAGTGGGGGGGACCTGATTTGAAGTCCCTATTTCTACCCAGCAGATGTTGTGGGTTTTTTTAAATACAAGGAATTTTTAAAATTTTGATTATTTTAATTGATCTGGAAGTAGCAAATAGCTACATTTTCTGCCACACCTGTATTAATGAAACCTCACTTTTGGTAAGCTGGGCATTGAGGAACGACGAGGGTTAGGAAACGACTATGAAGAGTCTGTCCCGCTCTGGTTGCGTGGTGAGCACCACTTCTGCACAACACTGTTCTCTTAACTTTTTAACTCTTGTGCCACCTTTCTTCCTGTCCAGCAAGCTGGTTTTGAAGTGGGTGTGAGGTGGATTCCCAGGTGGCAGCTCCGTGCTCTGCTGAGCAGTCAATTTGTTACAGCTGAGGGCGAGAGGGATGCTGATCCCAAACTCTCCTCCTTTGTGCTAGCCCAGGTGCCCCTTCTGTGAGACAATTAACTGCATAAAGCAGCACAACAAGATGGACTGAATTTTTTCCTCTCAATTTTGGAGAGTTGAGGTGGCCTTTTGAAGTGTCTGGAGAGCTGAAGCTGCCACAAAGTGTCAGGGTTTTGTAACCAGAAGGAGGGGAAGATGTTGAATTTCCCTCCCTTCAGCACCTGTGAAACATCAAAGCTGCTTCTCCATCCTGTGAACGGGAGGATCCAGCATCTGCTCAAGCTATTGCCCCTCCCTGCTCATCACTGTGGGACTTTGGGTGCAGTTTTGTCACTGTCCTGTGTGCCAAAACAGCCTCATTGCTGATATCTGGGTCTTAAGCCAGTAGCACCTGTAGTGGCAAGAGAGGAGGAAGAGGGAGCAACAAAGAGGAAAAAAAAAAATTAAGTTGTATCAAGGCCTTGGTTTCAACATCAAGCTACTGTTTGATAGGGACTTTCCTACTTGGAAGCGACATAACACTTTGGTTTAGATGATCTTGGGAAAGGAAATTCTCCATCTTGGATGCAGTTTGTGTTTTGTGTGGTATGGTGCAAACCATCCTGGTGTTAGGCTCTCTGCCATCTGGTTTCAGAATCGTATGAAGATTATGTTTTTACTTTTCCTGTTGAAAACACTATTTGAGAAAGGGTGGCATCTTTAGGTCACTGGTGTGAGGGTAAGAGATAGAGAGAGGAAATATGAAAAAAATGAGCCTAGAAAAAATCAGGAAACTAATTTTGTGTTTTATTGTAAATAGCAGAAGTCTAGTGCTTTTAGGGATCAAATTCCCCATGCCATTTTAAGAATTTTCCTCTTCAAAATTGCTATAGATACAAACCCAAAAGAACTGGCATTCTCAATAACCTCTTAGGTAGAAGATGGCATCTTTGACATTCTGGTGTCTTTTCATTGCACAGTCCCTAAGGACGGTCTTTGAGGGCTTCTGAAGAAAACATGTTTTTACAGACTTCTGAAAACATGCCATGAAATTTTCTATTAGCCTGATGCAATGAGCTTTGTACTGCATCTGAATTTTGACCTTTATTAGCAGTGCTTGGAGAAAGGCTTGTAAGAACTTCTGAATCTCCTCACCTGGCACAAAGCGGGTCCTGGTTTGAGATGAGGCACCCTGGGCTCTGTTGCTGGAGAAATGACAACAAAAAAGGGCAGTGACTTTTGCTACCCAGGAATTCCTGTGCTGTGGGGTAGGTGGGAACCAACCCACCATTTTTGTTAGTGCCAGTACTGTGCTTTTGTGATCCATTTTGTATGGATGAAAACATTTCCAGCAATGAAGGTGAAGACGTGCCTGATCTGAACAGAACTGAGCCTGGCAGGAGTGAGCAATGCCCTTGGAGCAAAGGAAACGCCAAATAAAAAGTAATTTCATGAGGGCCACAAGGCATAAGGCCAAAGCCATGTGAGTTGAACGTGAGCTTTTAGCCTGCTCGTTCTGCTCTGGTGTTTGCATTGGAGGGACATTCACGTGGGCCTCCCTCCCCGTGTCTGCAAAGGCTGGAGCAAGATTAGCCTCAAATGGGTTTTTAAACATTTTTTTGAGCTGGGATGTAATGTGTGAAGAGTTTTATTAGTGAAGTGATGTTTTCTGTCTTGTTTGGGTGCTGCCTCTCAGGGCAGGGAAGGTTACAGCTTCTTCCCCTCACAGGATTGCCAGGCTAACACCCCTCCCCTCGCAGGGGGGGATTTGGGGGGATCGTAGGGACGGAGCGGAAGGGACCCACAGAGAAGTCTACTTCTCGTTGTGGCATGGTTATTTCTGTGTTCATCTATACATACCAGGCCACTGCTTTTTGTCATCTGTGGGAGGTTACTGTCCCTCTGTCCCTTTCCCAGCAGCTTGCCCGGCTTCCCTCACTCCAGGGGAGGGCTCCAGCCCTGTGTCCTGTTGGCAGCTCCGTGTTCCTTGACTGGGTGCCCTGGAGCACAAACTTCCTTAGGAAAAACAGAGATGGCAGCAAGACAAGTTTCCTGCTCGTTCCCTTATTCCAGTGTCCTCCTTCTGGCAGAACAGCATTTGATTTTTTTTTCTTTCACGATTATTATGGGCTGTGAAGAACAGCTCTTAAATTAGCCCTGAGGAGGTGGAAAGGTAAGAGAGCTCGCTGTGGGGAGTTTGGTCTGACGCATGTAATAAGCACAAGCTCTACCTGATTCCACTGATGAACCCTGTCATATGCACAGTCCTCTCCTTAATTTGTTTTTGTTGTTTTAATTAACTTTTGGCAGCCATGCCAAACAAAAGTCCCGTGCCTTTCTTCTGCAAAATTACAGCAAAGCTCTTTGGCCATAGCTTGACTTGGGAGGCTCGGATCCATCCAGGGAACATCTCATGAAACTCAAGGCCTGTGTGAAGGTGCCAAAGGTCCAAAACATCCCACAATATTGACCCTTTCCCCCTTTCCTAAAAAACTCCTTCTCCACCTTCTCCTCACTGCTTTCAGCAGCTCAGAGACCTTCAAGTCTGATGTTCTTGACACTTTGGGACACTCGTGTGCTGTTTGGCCAGACATGATCTTGCTGGACATGTGCCAAAGTGAGAACTTGCAGACCACTTTGGGGGGGAGAGAGGGTGGAGCTGGGAAGGGCCAGCTCTGGTTCCTTCAGCCATGCTGTGCCAATGTGCACCCATGTGGATAAGGGCCTGGCATGTGTGACACTGGCCCCGTCTCTGTCTCTGAAGGCTGTCTCTCTTGGGGGGGAGACTGTCCCTCAGCCCTGGGGACTGTGGAGCTGTTGTGTTGCTCCACGAAGAGAGGATGCCCATGGTTTGTCCTGTGGTGGCCACTGGGGATGAAAGCATCCCAGACCATCTACCCGATGGAGCAGGAAGGCAGCATGTGAACCCTTTCTGTGCCCTGCAGCATCGATGGGCAATGCAGGATTTAGGTCGCCCGCTTAGGGAGCAGTGTGTTTTCAGCTTAGTGCCTCAATCACACAGCCCTGAGGTGCCAACAGGAGGGAAAGGCACCTTTTGAACCAGATTGTGAATCTCCTAGACCCCCCCCTAGATAAGATGTTTTGCTTTGTTTCCAATGAGGGAAGATGACTTTGCAATCACTCAATTTTAAGTAAATCTGTCTTAAGAAGATAGACCTGCTCAGCTGTTCCTGGATGCTTCAGCCTTTGCGTAGGATCCCCAGGAACAGCAGCATCAGCAAATCTCATCCACTGCTGATTTTCATTAACCACAGGAGAAACTGGGTTAAGCTCCCTCAGGCAATAAAATCCCACAGGCTGCTGCGAGGCTGTCATTGCTAGAGATGCTTTCTCAGCTGGGAAAGGGCACTGCTGGCTCGCAACAATGAACCTCGCCAGGTTATAAATAACTCCTTGTTGTTTAAAAAGAAGCAGTTAGAGGAAATTCTTTCTCTCTTTCTATTCCAGTTTTCTCCCTTTTGGGTAGTGTCAAAGCGATTTGGTGATTTGCAGCACGAAAGCAGAGCTGGTTAGGGCCAGCAGCCGTAAAACCGAGGAGAAAACAAGTAGGATGAGCACATGGAGAGAAGAGCAGGGTCTGGCTGGGCTGTGTACCTGGTGGTTAATAAAACCTGGTACTGAGGCACAAGGTTGGGTTCCCACTATGTTGCTGCAGGACAGGATTTCCAGCACTGCTGAGGTCAAGACTGTAGCAGGAACGTGCCCTTGCAGGCCAGTTCTGTCAGGCACCTGGTCTCCCTTCATCAGAGGGTGCTTGGTCATCACTCTTGCAGGCTGCTCTGCTGGGAAGTAATGGGAGAAACATTCATCTCACCACCTTGCAAGCTGTCCGTGATATATGATTTACAACTGGTCTGCTAAACCACCCTCTCTCAATAGATGTTTCCACTGAAATTTGGTGTTGATGTTAGTGGACAAGTCCTGAGAAACAGGACCATGAACAGAAGTTCATGGTGGCCTGCAGGAACCTCTTTTGCTTATTACATGAGGAATAGAAAGCTGTTGCTGGCACCTACCTCAGTCTACTCAAGTGTCTACACTCAGTGAGTGTGCGTTTGCCCCAGTCAAAGGGAAGACAGGTGTATTTTTCATAATGTAAAACTCGCTTCTGGAATCATTGCAGTGCACAATGCCTTGAAATTGGCTGCTGTCATCCCAGGTAAGAGAGTGCTGCTGCATGTGGATGATTTGTTTAAACCACCTAATGTCTGTTTATTGCATTGGCCAAGATCTCTGTAAGGAATACAGATGTTTAACAGCTGGTTTGAGTCCTACTGAAGTACCATTCAGATAAATCAGAGCTTCTTCAGCCCCGGGATCACATGTACCAAGCTCCTGGCTGCAGTAACAAATTTTCTTCATTAAAAGTGCTAGTAGCTCTCCTATTTTAATAGGTTTATCCTGACTTAGAGTATTTAATAGCACTGGTTGCTCAGTCTGGCTGCAGACTGTGGGTCATCATCTGTGTTTGGTTTAGTAAATACTTGATATCATCTGGTGTATGAAAGGACAGAAACTATGGAACTCTGAAGTGGTGCTTCTGAAATTGCTTTTCTGAACAAAGCAGTGTTCTACCTGCTTTATGTTAATCACGGGATAGGAAAAAAATAAGATTATTTGAACAGAAAGATGTTATGCTAAGCTAGTTGTTTGGATGCCTCTCTTCCATCCAGTCTCAGAAGTAGCTCTGTACCAGGTCGTAGAGGTTTGCTGGGCACGGTAATGGAGAAGACTGAGAAAAGACAAATTGAAGAGACAAATGAGAAGAGGAACAGCATGCACAAACTGGAGGAAAGCTGACAGGTATAGAATTATATTTTTCTTTGCAAGTGTTGGATGGGAGCTTTCCTCTGTGGCTGGGTGGAGATACAGTTGCTTGTGTTTGGAGACCAGCTTTTTCAGTTCAAATGTTCAATAGACACATATGTTTTTGTACATATGTATTCATATATTTGTCTTTACCTCCAACAGTTTCAACATAATAAGACTTTGAGATACAAATAGATAGACTAGTAGGCAATGAACTTTTCCAATTCCTGAGGCTGATTTGCAATTTATTCTGTTTTGTCTGGCTGTAGATGCTAATCTTCTTCACAGCAAATTAAATAAATGTCTCCTTCCTCCCACCCTTTCCCTCACATCTTTCCATTTTTGAAAATTATTATTTGGCATCCTTGTACCTGGCTGTTTGTTTTTAAATTTTGTGTCTGTCCAGAAGAAGTTGAAGTGGTTTGCTTTGCTGTTTCCCCAAAGGGTATAAACAATACTGTAATTTTAAATCCTGCCTTGTTCTGAATCTGGCAGAAGGAATATCTCATCCTTCTTTTAAGGTTGCAATCCAGCCTCTAGTCATGGAAGTATGAAATGGAGCATATTTTGGCTTGTTGTACTTTGGTGTTTTCACATTGTGTTTGCCTCCAGGTCAGTGCAGGGCCAGG
Organism: Scolopax mira; assembly: GCA_004320125.1. Lineage (NCBI taxonomy): Eukaryota > Metazoa > Chordata > Aves > Charadriiformes > Scolopacidae > Scolopax > Scolopax mira. Next base: position 75,235 of record BJBW01006206.1, read on the forward strand.
GCTGTGCTGTGGTAGGTGAGCCTGTCTGTCCAGAGGAGGTTATTCTTATCCAGGTTTGTGGATTGTGAAATCCCTATGGGCCTGAGAATCTGCTTTACTGCTGCTCTCACTTCTTGGGTGAAGGAGGGATTGTAGTTTCCCAAGCAAAACCTGTAGCAGGAAACAGATTCTGGAAAAAAAAAAAAAAAAAGCAAACTAAAGTTGGTAAAATACCTGAATCCTGTGCCAGTATCTCTAGTGCAGGTGTTCCTGGGGAGTCCTGTCCAAGCCCTCACCTGGGAATGTGGGAACAGCAGAAGAGAGAGAGGTGTCTCTGGCACCTCACTTCTCATCTCACCTTTTGCTTTTCTGGGAAGGACAGCTCAAGAAAACAAGACAAAGCCATGGGTGGCTCTGCCTCTGACCTGGGCAGTCACTGAGGAAACCAGAGCAGAGAGGAGAGTTGACATGGCTTTGCTTTGCAGGGGTCTAATGAGAGGCTGTTCATTACTGAGTGTAAAGTGCTTTTTCAAGCCTCAGATGAGGACGCTTTAAGAGTTGCTTGTGCTCTGACCAAATGATGATTGGGCTTATCCTTCTTTGCATTGTCTGTGACTTGGCACTTTTATCTTTCTGCTCCCCTTTGGGAATGGAGGGGCAACTGGATACTAGAAAACACTGCAAAATAGAAGATTAGTTTTGGCTTAATTAAGAAAGGCTGCATTGATGGAATTATTAATTGCAAATTATCTTGAGAATGATTTCACAGGAGATTCAGTTACTGCTGGCCTTGGCCTGATCTGAATGGATGGCATTGTTTTAAATGACAGCGCGGAGGTGTGTGTGTGTGTGTGTGTGTGTCTTGGTGTTAATCAGATCCTGGATTTTATAACTTCACAAATTAAATTCCTTGTTGTATTCAATTATTGTGTTAAAGATGATTCATGTTGCTTCTCACACCTCTGATTATGTAGCCTGATCACACACAGCATTAGCTCTGGTCATGGCACGTCCAGGGACTGGGGAGCAAAGCGATGTTCTGCTGGGGATGGCTCTGCAACCATGGCAGTGAATTCAGAAATTCTCATTTGGCTCATGACCCAGCTGAACATCTTGACTGCAAAGTCCCACTGCAAAGGCTTGTAATCGTCTCCTTAGGCCCTTCCTGCCTCTGTGTGCCTGTGGAATGATGCACAGAGCAACCTGTGGGTGAAGGTGCTGTGCAGCGTGTAGCTGTTTGCATCTTGTGGAGCCCTGACACCAACCAGGGTGTGTTTGTGTCCATCCATCACCCTGATGACACATCCAGATGTTTCCAGCCCTGGCACTCGCTTGGGATGAGCTAGCCTCCACTGTGCAGGTAAGCACTGTAGTTTGATTGCTTCTTGATCCTGGATGTGATGTCTCAAAATACAAGCCTGTATTTGTATTCCCCCCCAAAAAACGCAAGGCATAGGAGAAAAGGAACCTGTTTCTTGAAGGAGCTGGTTGTATGAAGTGCCTTTTAAGCCTTTTAATTGTATGACTGTATGATTATATGATGTATATGACTGCCTTTTAGATCACACTAAAATGTCTTTCAGACTAGCTCACTCAGGGATGTTGATTCAGCTACCTATATGCTGAAAAGTTTTCTGAGAGCTTGGAGGTGTTGAGCATGCCAGAATCTTCTGCCCTCCAATTCTTTGTTACTAGCCGAGTACTTTAAAGTGAATAGTCACCTCCTAGAGACTGTGTCCATAGAGATATTAAGCAGGTCAAGGAGCTTGCTGCTGGTTGCTTCTGTTAATGTTTTATTTTCCCTGAAAATCTGGATTTTTATTTGGAAGACTTATATGCAAACTAAGTTTCTTCCTGTGGGAAACACAAGTTACTATGAAGAAATACCTTGAGCAAATTAGACAGGTCAGACACCGGAGCGATCACAGCAAGAGGTCAGTGTTGAGCCACACTAGCACATACCTGGAGGATGCTCTGCAGCCTGGTCCCTGGCTGACAGCTCTACAGCCATGGGAGAATGAGGGACACAGACCCAAGGCATGTGAGTCATCTTTATCGTGGTTGTTGGCAAAGACCCACTGTAACCTAATTTATGTGTTCTCCTGCAAGGTTTCTGCTCCCTTTGTGGATTAAGGTTTAAACCAGGTCATTGTAAATTGTTGGCTTGGAGCTGTGAAAGAGTGATCATCACTGGTTTTGCCTGCAAATGTCACTTATTTGTCATGCAGGTCATGTCTTTGGTGGGCACCACTAGTGGTACAGACAAACCCTGCCAGGAAGTGGTTGTTGGCCTCTACTCCCAAGTGAATAATGACAGGACCAGAAGAAAAGGTATGAGGTTGTGGCAGGGGAGGTTTAGATTAGATATTAGGAAGAATCTCTTTACTGAGAGAGTGGTCAGGCACTGGAACAGCCTGCCCAGGTGGGTGGTTGAGTCATGATCCTGGGAAGTATTTAAGAAACATGTAGATGTGCACTTCAGGGCATGCTCTAGTGGCTGAGATTGTAGGGGGGTTTTGTGTGTGTATGGTGGGACCTGGTGATCTCAGAGGTCCTTTCCAACCATGATGATTCTGTGAAATTTTCAGGAAAATCAAGATTGTATCAAAGATCCTTGATGAAGAGTTAGAGCAGTGAGGATGAAGGGCTGGTACCATTTCAGCAGAGCTGGGACAGCCCCCCCCCATCCTTGTGCCCACTCCTCCCTGCCCTGAGGAGGCTGGGAAGCATCACTGACTGGTGAAAAGGCATGGTGGGGGAGCAGCAGTCCCTTTTTCTATGTTTGTTTGTGTGTGGACTATGTTGAAAGGCTTTTAAAACTCAGTTCTTTCTTAAAGAAAATGCCTTTGTATGCCATGGCTGGATAAAGATATCAGGCTTTTGCCTCTAATGGTCTTAGATAAATTACAGGCTCTCACTTCAGCAGTAGTTTCTCCATGGCCTCTCACCTACACACGCAGAGAACCATGAGACATCTTCCACACCTATTCCAGAAAAGAATGAGACAGAAAAGCAACCGGTAATATATCTGACTGTATTTCAAAGTTGTTGATTGTAAACAAACTTTGTTGAAGAAATAAAATCACATGACAAGATATCAGAGTGATACTATAAATCCATTTTGTTATTGTTGACACACTTCACATTTTTGGAACTCAGAATTTAGCTCATGGTGTACAAAACTCGTAAAAATTTATTGCAAGCGTGCCTTTGTGTAGAACAAAACTGGTGTCACAAAAGTAGTTCCCTGTCCCATGCAGAAACACAGTTGTGTACCTCTTACCATGAAGAGGTCACACACCTGCATTTCTTGAAAGACTTGGCTGTTACAAAATTGCTCTGAGTGTTTAAAAAAAAAAAAAAAAAAAAGAAAAAAAAGAAACCCAAACAATTGCAGTGTATGCTTTGCCTCTGGAATTTACATTTTCAATGGAAACCTTTAGAATTGTAAAGAATATAGAACCTTGCAACAGAACTGGAGCTGGATGTTGTGAGCACAGCCCGATGGAGCCGGTGGGACAGCCCTCGCCAGGCACGGCCGCTGCGTTTGGGACCGTCACTGCGTTTGATGGAATGTAAGTTGCACATACTGAAAGTAAATGAAAACCAAAGATAGAGGGGAAGATTCCTTTTCCAGAATCCCCGTTGCTCCTGTTTCTACTGTGGCACGTCCTCAGACTGTTGCTTCCATGCTGTGCTGACATGCAGCCGTGCTTCGGCTCCAAGGCTGACGACTACTGAACATCTATAGTATAAGGACGGGCACGGAGGGAGGCCAGGACTGTAGCTAAAGCAGGGCTGATGTTGCTAAAGCAGGTGTGTGGACTGGTTGTGTTAAGCATCAGCCTTTTCTTTGTAATTCTAAGGCAGCAGGGGAGGGGGGTACACATGCTGTAAAGATGGGAGTTAGTTAGAAGGGATCACCTGGCGCCCAACCTCTGAACTTTCCTCTGCCTCCTCAAACCCACTGCTCCCCTTAAACTCCTCCAAACAGACTCTGCCCATCAGCCTCACCTGTATGGATCAGATTAATCTCTGGCATAAATCTGAGTTCTGCTGTCTCTAATCTCATGGGGGTCAAGTTATTTTTAATTTCTGTACTGAAATGCCAGGTGAAGATTTGACTTACAAGTAGAAGTAAAATCCAGGTTGTGAAAATAAGTCAGAGAGCCCTGCAATTTGTTTTCCATCAAATGAGTAACTCCTTTCATAGAGAGGTGTGAATTGTTCAGCAGTCACATCTTGCATACACCTTTTGACATGGATTAATTGGAGAACAAGACTTTGTTACAAGTTACTTTGACACCAAGTGGGTTGGGGTTCTGGACAGATGAACCTAGTGTACTGGGCTTTCCTTTTCAGTTTCTAGGGGTTTTTTTGGTAACTAGTGAAAATAGGACAAAATGCTCTGTTTGCAGTCCAGAGCACAGCATAAATACTAGAAGAGTGAAAGCATTTGCCAGCTGCTTTATTTTAGAAACAGAGTTGCCAGGGCTGGGAGCAAACTGCATGGGCCTGGAATCTTCCCTTCCCTAGTAAAACTTCTGAGATCAGCTTGACTACGAAGTCCCTTTGTTCAAGGATCCTCCATCCCAAATTGCACTCAGCTCTCCCTCTTTGTTTGTTTATCCAATTGGGTCCTGCACATTGTGGCCCTACAGGGCAGCATTAACAGTCCTTTCCCACTAGGTTCTTCATCCAGGTCCCCCAGGCATTCAAGGGTTGTATTTACATCAAATGAGCACTTCTGCAGAGTGATGTTTTCATGGATAAGTTTTTTTGCACTACACATTGTGTGGACCACCTTGACATCTAATATAAGCAATTATTACTTCAGAACAATGATACAAAAGGGATTTACCACTTAAGGCCTTTTCGTGATACCTAACAGCTGTTCACCAGACCCATCAGTGTGGAAGGGTTTAAAACCAACCAAAACACCAAAAAACTCCCCAGACCATATCAAAGGCCCCTCTTTGACAGTGATCCAGAGCTGAGGAATGTTGCAGCCATTCCAGTGGGAGCAGTGGGTTGGTGATGCTGATACCTGTTTTGGGTCCATACAAACCCAACTGGCAGCACTAATGGGGCAAAGCAGGCAACACCTTCACAGTGATTGCAATTAGAGTATAGGCTTCAGAAACAATACCCTGTTCCATCTGAGATTTGCAAAATAGCAGAAAAGATCAGCAAAGTAATACTATAAAAGTAAACTGAAAAGCCAACTCTCTGTTGTCACCTCTGACAGACTGACGAAGAACCTGCAGGATGATTTGGATGTGTTCTAAATCCGTGAAGTGAAGGAAGCAAAGGAAAGCATAATGCAGGAAACTTTTCCAGGACTAGACTTCTGAAGACATGGAGCTGCCCCTCAAAAGAAGAGGAAGAGACCTTTTTTATAAAGCACAGATATTCTCTGCTGGGACTCAACAGCGAGATGATGATACAGAGGCTTTTCCAGTTCATAATGCTTCTGGAAACAAAGGTAGGACTGGGAAGAACTTTTACAAGTAGCACTGGTGATGATAGGCTTGCGTTAGAGCAGATGATGACGTGATCTGTCTGTGCACAATATCCTAGTTAATCACAGGCCCAATATAAATGTGTTTTGAGCTTAGAGTTGCTTTCCTTTGTGAAACACTGCTAACAGTCCTTTGACACTTGAATGTTCTTAACCAAATTGAGACGAGCTCTTGTTTTAGCTCAGCTTTAGCTCACCTTACATCAGTCCAAGCAACAAGAAAGTGCCATGGCAAACTCGGCAACAGAGATGGATGGAAGACTTAATTTTCCATCTAAGCCTCAGTGACTTTTCTCAAGTCAATTCAGTAATGATTTGTCTGAATTTCACATTGATTACTGGACTATAGCAGAGCTTCACAGTCTCCACTTATCTCCTGTAAGCCCCTCAAGGCAGGCTGGGCTGCTATGTTTTATCCAGTTTTCTCTTACCTTCAGTGCAACTTGGTTTCAATTCATACCGGCCTATATGGAGTAAGGACCCTGTGCTGATGAAGTCCCATAGCCCTTAGTTCATGGTGGAACTATGTTCACCATGCTTTCATTTCTCATTTGGAAAACTGCATTTGAACAATAACTAAGCCCCCGAAAACGCAGAATATGGACTTAATCAGCAGGAGCGAAAACTCTACTTCACAGTTTCATCACCCCCTTACCTGTGCTGTGCCTTGGTGTCTGATTAGGAAAGAGGACACTCCTATTTGGGGAGCTAATCATGTCTCATGAGGAGTGCTGAGGTTGTAAAAGCACTTTGCAATCCTTGCATGGAAAGCAGCACAGATGAACAAAATTATCAGTGCAGCATAATCCCCAACTCATGCCTAAAATCAGCTCTAGGACTAGGGGACTAAGACGTGTAAGACTGAGATCCTTTCACTACTCACCAGGCTAGAGAGACTACTAAATAAACGTTAGAAGGAAAAAACCTCTTCAGCCAAAAAATGAAAAGCAAAAAAAACCAAAAAAAAGCCACAGAAGTGTAGCTGGAAGTAAAGAATGGGAATCCTGCTTTGAGTTGCCGTCCTTAATGTCAGTCTGGAAACAGCTGAATTAATTTTTCTCTTGGAATTGTTTGAAGAAAACAAAGTTGTACCTATTAGGGACACTGAGACTTCTATAAATTGGGATTCTTAGACTACTTTGTAAATGCCGAAGTGTTGGGGCTAGAGAACAGAAATCAAAAATGGAGAAGAGATTTCTTTAAATTGTGACCTAGTGTCAAGTGCAGAAATGGGCTGAAGTAAAAAGTGGCAGAATTTCTGCAAGCCCGTGAAGCATTTTTCATCTGAGACAACAGCAGTGGAAAAAGAAATGTTTTCCAAGAATGGACGGTGGCACAATAGACATTTCTTGAAAGAAGTACTGTGCATAGAAGGTGGTCAGTATGTTTTACTGATGTTTTACAGTTCTTTGAAACAAAGTTTGCATACCATAAATAAGTAATTTTCATTTTTCAGAAGTATGTGAATGAAAGTTCAGTTCAGCAGGAGAGAAACGAGCCTTGCTGCCCTGTCTACTTCAGCTGCAAACTTTTTTTTTTCCCCCCTGGAAAAAATTAGAGAAGTTCCTCTGTGACCTGGTTGGCATTTTCACTGCTTTTTAGCTTGCTGATCTTAAGATTTCTTACCCAGATTGTCTGAAGGATACAAAAAAAACCCCCAAGCAATAGCAACTTGCTGTCATTTCACAAGCCATTGCACAATTAACACACACATATACACACTATAACTAGCCTCCTTGCACTACTTTGAGATTAACCCCCACCCTTTTTTTTTCCCTTTAACTGGGGAGAAACTTTAATGTTACAAGCAGGTGGGGAACCAAATCTGAGTAAATTAGTTTTTGCAGTAAAAGGTAATGCTACAGGAGCTGAGCCGCAGTTAACAAACTTTTGCCTTTAAAAAATGATTCAGTTTCTTCCTTAATTACTTTGCCTTGTTTGTCATAACATAGAGAAAGTGCAAGATGCTTTTTTAACAAGGAGAAATCTTAACTTTCCCCAAACCCTATCCACTCCTAGTCAATAAATGGAGAAGATGAGGTGGAATAGTCATTTGTGGACTATGCTTTGGTGGGTTTTACTTGTTGGCTTCAAGAGCCAAAATGCAGGCATTTTGTACATATAAATATATATAAATATTTTTGCTTACTTATGGAATGTTTGTGCATATGTAGGGCACCAGTTCAAAATTATGAGGGATGGTTAAGGCTAAGAAAATGAAGTTCATTGCAAAGCTATAATTTTGTCTTTTTCTCCTTTACAAAGGAGACTAAAGCATCTTCCCTGTAATAGTCAGCCACTGTGTAATCCCCCATTAACACCAATTCTAGGGAAAACTACTCAGGACCCAGTCCCTGAGGCAAAAAGCTAGGACCTCATGATTTTAGCTCAAGTAATTTACAAAATTAACAGCCTACATTAGTGGAAGATTAAACATTCCAAGGCCTCGGACCTACTGTCACCTGAAAAAGAAAAGGCATTTTCTGTATGGGATGGCCTACATCCACGCATTTAAACATACAGTGTAATGTAACAATTGGCCAAGGGCTTCAGATCTATCTCAGGGGGCTACAACATAGCTGGAGAGTGCTGTGCTTACTCCTCAGAAGTCCTGTGAACCTCCCCATCTCTGCTGGGGGCATGTGTACTTTGCAAATGCTCTGGCATTGCAGGGGAATGCAAGGAAGCTGGGCTCCCAGCAGCTACTGTTCATTCAAGCTGTCCCAGTAGCAAAGTTCCAGCCAGACCTTTCTTTGCTGCACAAGTTTTGGCTACCATATAAATTTACAGGGCGTAACAAACTTGTAGCTACTCTTTCTGTTGCAATATAGGCTAGCATTGCTTAAAACAGGGAGTAATAAGAACACCATTTACCTTTACCTACCTCTGCAGAACTCCCACAAAAAAGGAAATTGTGGGCTTATATTGCTGAACATTTCTTTTTCCTGCCTCGCACTAGCTCTTCTCCCTCTTTGAATACTTCCAAGCCCAACAAGAACCAGTCACCCCACGAACTCAGTCTGAAGAGGGGTGGTCTCAGTCCTCTGCAGGACCAAGAAGTTTTGAACTCATCCTTGGGCTTCCATGCAGCTTGGCATTGCCAAGAACCATAGTGGTACAAACCCTCTCCTTCCTTTTGAGGCCGGGTAGGCTCAGTGCACAAGGTTTTGTCCTTTCTCCCACGTTTCTTGGGTGGAGACCTTGTGGACTGAGCAGTGAAAAGAAAGACATGCTTAGGAAACCCACCAGAGTACATCGTGCAGCTGGCAAACAGAGCAGGATGTGTGGGACAGTGTCCAGGCTGTATTGTAAGTGGAATCACCTGCTGCTGGCCATCCCCTTACTCTCTCTGCAACCAGCTGAGATCTGCTTCTAAGTCTACTCTAAAAAAATAAGACTTTGGTGGAAATAGAAAGAGTCAGTGCAAGGACGCTCTTTGGGCTAGTCAGTAATTTACTAACCCCTGCTGGAGTCTTCCTCTATTATGATTTCCCTGCTATGCATTTGCACATCACATAATGATGAAATCTGGGGAGTTCTCAAATTCACATCTGTTACCCTCTGTTGACTCTTGCCCAATAGATGCATATAACCTGGTGAGGTTTACACTGATAAATCACTCCATTCCTCTTCAATCAACCCAAGTCATTCTTCAGTAAAATGTTTCAGGCTTGGGGCCCTAAAACCAGCTGGTCCTCTAAGTAACATGTTTTCTGCCCAGGAAGTTAATGTAATTCTGCTTCTGTCCATCACTGCTAACCTTTAGAACACAGAGGTTCTTGCTGATTGAGCTGTGGACTGAAATGTGTAGAGGGCAGGGTAGTATTTTGCCCCAGTATCAATTCTCCCCTTTTTCAATCATCTCTCTCTCTCTCTCAGCATTGTCTTCCAAAGCTTCAGTGGCCTTCAGATTCCACCAGCACCAAACCGTGGTGTTTCAGCCATGGACACCAGTTCATGATGATGCTTGTCCTCTGCGGCGTTGCTTGGAACTGGAGAACTCTTTGGGCTTGCTCTGTTTTAGTGAGGTTTAAGGTATGGTTTCAACTGGGCTTCTTTCTTTTTTTGTAAAACACAACACTATATTATTTTGCTAAACATGTAATCTGCCTAATTACAACTACTGTGACAAGCCCTGAATTCTAACAAGAATAATTCCTACAGAACACCCGCAGTGATAATGGGAAACACATTGCTAATAGTTATTTTTTTCCTTGCCAACTGTGTATTGAATGAAATTCTAAAATGGACCAAAAAAGTCTTGACAATTACAAAAGGAAAAGAAATAAATCATTGTTCCTAAAAACCTAACAGTCAACAGTCTGTTACATTAGATTTTTAAGCAACATTTACGATACAGTTGAAATCAAGAAAAAATATAATTGTTATACTTTGATTTCTCACCTGTACACTAACCGTGGCAGTTAAGATGTGAGGCAGTATTTACTTAGTGGTATACTTACAGCGTTACTTACTGCTTGTGTATAAAATGTTTCATCTTGGTTAAAAAAGAAAATAAATGTAATGTATTTTCCATTTTAAATTCACTAATATATTTGGTTTCTCCTAATTTTGCTGTGCTCTACTTGGGATCAAATTGCCTTACATTACATTAATAAATATAGAGGGGTTAAAAAAAAAAAAAGACAGAAAGAAAAACTCTTAACTGGTCCCTCAGCTCCTGGCTGCCTGTCTGTGAAGGTTTTGTTTGTCAATACACCTGCTTCAGTGTTTGTGCTTGGTGTAGCACACCGGGAGGACAGCAGCCATGCCTTACAGGGTGGCAGGAGCTCTCAGCCACAGCCCATGGTGCAGACTGTCGTTGCTTTTCCCCGAATTGAATAACACCAAGTAAGGTATAGAGTTCTCTGTAATGCCCGCCTAGGACTGCTGAGCTACTTCAGCTTATGATAAGCTCTTAGCCCAAGAGGAACTTTACAAGATGACCCTGCTCAACAAATAGTACTGAGATGATGACTAGCTTAAGTCTGTTTCTGGTGTACAGATTCCCACAGGGCATTCACATATGCAATCTTGTGTCAGTTTTTCCACTGGCACTTTCTGCAGGACACGTTTACATTCAGCTGCTACTAGGAACAAAGTTTCCACCTCTCTAGTGGCATCACTTGGCATTTTTGGATAAGGACAGCACTGGTGGTGTCACAAGTTCCTTGCTTTGCCGTTCCAGGTGTGGTATCTTCTTCTGCTTACCCTCCACTCCCTGCCTACCCTACCAAGAACAATGCATCAATGGGAGGGTGAGGTGTCTTCCAAGCCCAGAAGCTCCTTTACAAGTCTTTCACCAAACTGTGCGCGGCTATACCTTGTCACATGGTAGGCCTCTGACATTTTGTAGAGGATGTAGGCATTGTTTATAGCGATGCTGATGGCAAACCAGAATACTTGCTGCCAGGTCTTGTTTGGTTTGTGAGAAATGAAATACCTAAAAAGCCAAGAGAGGAGGGGAGGGAAAAGCACTGTTCAGACAAATGTTTGCAGCTGAGATGCAAGAAATAACCCCAAAGATTCTGCAGTCCCAAAAGGAAAGCAGGCCCAGGACTTAATAGCTAGTGCAAGTATCATCTTAGGAAATTTTGTACAATGTATGCAACAGTCATTTACAGTTAAGTGCAAACTTGGAAATTTCTAACAGCGTCTAAAAAGAACACACTTCCTTGCTCTCAGAAACAAAACCTCAGCAACATTCTCAGCTCTGCACCGTTCCACATAAGTAAGACTCCTCAAGCTCACTGTGACAAACACTCACATGATGGGTGCTGTGATCTGAGTCCCTTCGATTTGTAACTAAAAAAAGCCTTAGGCACATTATGTTACACTTTAGAGAGGATTGCTGATGCTTCTCTTCTCCTATTTATCTCTAGTGCCAGCAGAGAATGATTTCTGCTGCTGTCAACAGTAGGTGGGAGGATGTGGGGGTAGAGCCAGAGCGTGCAGTGCTGGTATGTGGAGCAACTCTCCATAAGGCAGAACGAGAAAAGACTGACATCCTTATATTTAGGTTCTGACTAATTCTAGGACTGCCACAATATTTGCTCTTCAGTCATAAGATTTCCCACTTTCCTACCTTAATTTTTTTAGTAACCATTTAAATCTACTACCTCACCTCTTTTTCATATTGATTTTTCTCCAATCAGATCAGTCTCCAGCAACCACCTCTTCCTCTTTCATCTTTTCTTCTGAATTCTTGCTGCCTTGCCCAGAACTGGCTTGGAAAATCCCTGCTGCTTTTTCTCTCTTTTCAAATTTTAATTCTTGAAATGTTCTGTACCTCATCACTATTCCCACAGCCAAGCTTTACCACTGCTATTCATACTCTTTTCTGTTTCTCCCTGCTACATTAAGAGCTAACACTGAGGACCCCAACTGGAATTCAGGAGCCCAAAGCTCTACATTCTGCTCTCCCAGATCATTTAGATCAGCTTTACATCCACAACTGATTGTACTTTCCTTCTGTCTCAAGGTAACACAAGTATTACAAGTATCAAGATTATCACAGGTAATCACCTAAACACCACCTGTTGATAGAGATGGAGAGCTGAGCTAGCCTGAGAGACTTGTGGGGCTGGTAGACCCTTGTTGAATTCTCTATTTAGCCTTCAATTTGATGTGGCCAAGAACATCAGCCTGCTGGCTCACCTTCCCAACATTTCTTAAAAATAATTTAGAAGATGCTAAGAATGTAAGTCTCATTTTTTTGTGACTGGTGGTTGGGAAGATAGAGCCAAAACAACAGTAGCCATGCAGCTCTTGCCCTCGTGCAGAGGCAGCTTCTGATCTTTGATTGAAAGAGGTGTTTTGTCAGAGATTAATTCCATGAAAGCAGTACTGGTCCCTCATGGAGAACTCAGACATTGCAGCAACAGAGAAAGAGTGAAAGAATTCTTACTTACTTGCTGTATTTGTCATCATATTTGCAGATATAGCTAAGGTGAGCAGCAAAGGCTTCAACTGCCAACGGGCATGGAATTTCTCCACTTTTTCTCTTAATTATAACTCCTGCATCAATTAGAAACATAACACTATTAAATACACATGATAGAACAGTTAAAAGAACAGTTTCTATATATAGTTTATTATAAAATAAATCTTATTGACATTTTCTGCCCTAAGTCTAGGAAGTTATCTGTAACAGAGATGCTAATTAGATATTTACTTTTTTTTAAATCGGTAATACATTGAGCTAGTGGAAGAAGAAAGATCATTTTTCAGTTGGAAATTGAAAGATTTTGGACACAAACCATTTTAACATATATTCAGAAAAAAACACACATTGCCATAGTCCCAGACTAGCCTCCTACAGCCAGTATTAGTCTCTCCTCTGTTGGTTCAAAAACAATTGTTCATTCAAAATGAATAGGCCCCTCTAGAGCCCTGACTTGCTATTTTATGCTTCGAATTCTAAAGGTCCCAAATGAGTCCTTTGAAATGAAATCCTTTGCTTATCCCTACCCATGGAGGCCAAGAGCAACAGTACCTCCACTCCATGAGTGACAACTGACAAGAAAAAATATAGTAAGAAGGAGCCAACTGGCTAAACCCAGTCAAGACAGAGATGATGCTGGTGGTTGAGTTGAAGGAGCCACAGCCACAGTATCTTTGAAATGAGAAGCAGCCTGATTTGCTGTGGTGGGGAGCCAGAGCTCAGGTGTGTTTAGGTGGAGCTAGGTACGTATTTCTCTGACTGAGGGCGATGTTTCCTGCCCTGTATAGTCTGCTGGCTACATAATTCAGTTCATCACAGGGATGAGTATCCTTCTTTCTGCAGAAATGCGTGGTACGGCAAGTCCCCTGCAGCTACCTACCAACCACTCTCTGCATAGACAAAGATGTGCGGCCTAGACCAGGTTACTCCAAGAATGGGCCTGTTCCCTCACATGGTGCGTCTTTGACCTGGCCTCCAACACTACAGCAGTTTTTATGAGTCCAATGCTCTCCCACAAAAAGCCCCTAGCTCTTCTCTGATTTATTGCTCCTGTCCTCTGTGTTTTCCCTATGTGGGGGAAACTCCTTGTAGGAGAGAAGGATGAGTTAACCAAACATACATTACAGGAATCTGTTCCCTAGCTTTTGACTTTATATCCCCACAGGGTTTGATGATCAGTACTCGAAGGTATGGAGTACGTCTTGCTCCAAGTCTGACACACTGTCTAGTGAGGATCTCCACACTCTCCTCAGTACAACGCTATTTTTCTCCAGGTCTAGAGAAGCACAGGCTTGGTTGCATTCTTCCTCAGCATTATTTCACTACAGGTACATTTCTGGGCTTTCTCATTTCTCAAGCCTTCAAACTATCATTGCCTTCCTTCTGCCAACTCTTTTACAATCATCCCTAAAATGCTCCTCACGTTTTGATTACAAACTTCATCATTTCATTCCTTCAGCTGGAAGTCTCGTTCCATCCATTATCCCCATCAAGCCCCCTGTGCTGTCCTAGCTGTCAGGCTCTATTTTGAAGCAAGACTTATAACACGTACTAAATGTCATGTTACAGCTGAGCCATGTGGCAATTTATTTGGAGTCTTTAAAGTCTGATTTTTCAAGAGTCCAAAATTATATCACCTCTAAATTGTTCAATACACTCTCCTTTTACATCTGCCTCCTCAAGCTAGGTGTAAATGTAGCCAAAGGGGAGGGGAAAAAAACCAATCAAATAAATAAACCCTTCATTACAGTCACATACTTATTGTAGTACTTTTAAAATCCTTTTAATGAGTCCTACAAAAATCTGGCCAGCATGAGATAAAAAGAACTGGTATACCACCAGCCTGCTGCTGGTGCAGTGCTGCAAAATCATTTGCTATCCCACCTGGGCAGGTCAGGAAAAAGTATGTATGTTCCTGGTGCCAGCTTCTTACAAAAAAATCCCATTCTTTCTCCTCTTGCTCTCCTCTCTTCTCTTTCTTCCCCCTCTCTTCCTTTGGAGGATTTAGATTTCCTTTGCAATTTGGTTTGTATTCACAATCCTTAAAGAATTGCATTGCAGTTGGCAGCCATGTGGGTACCATATACTCCTTTCCATTATATTCCACATAGCATTCCTCTGTTTTGAGAATACAAATAGCTTTATAGGCACATTATTTGTATAGCCTTTCCTAGGCTTGTTTTGTAGCCATAGGCCACCTCCCCAGGGAAGATGACTGCCGGAGCTGGGTCATTCCTAGCTGCAGGTCTCTCTGGCAAGTGGTCCCAAGCCAGCTGACTCACCAGCACAGCTGATGAGCTATTTCCCCCCCTGGTCCTCCCCCAGCATCGCTGTGTTCCCATCCCTGGCAGCACTCCAGGGAACACACCGCCCGCGCTGCAGTCGCGGCCTGCCTTTGCATGCATCCTGGAAAGGGTGGCCTCTGTGCTCCCACGGGGGACAGGCATCACCTTTCGGGTTTGAGGGTTTGTTTGGTTTTTTTTAAGCTGTGTGCTCACCAAGCAAAACTTGAGAAATATACCACGCCAAATGAACCAAGCAGAAAGAAAAAGGCATACGTATATTTGTTTCCTCAAAACACTTATTCTAAACAAATCCATAACTTTAGGAGCTAGAATCATGTTTTTTTTAAAATGGAGGCTCAATAATACTAGCACTTGCATTCAGCTTGGCAATCACTGAGATTGCATAACCTAACTGCAAAGAGGGGGTACTGCATGTGGCTTTTTATCAGGACTCAGATTTGTTACAATCCTTTATCAGAACTGCAGACAGTACAAAGCCTAGTTTTCAAGGTCTTCCCATCAGAATCCTCCAGTCACATCCCCACTGTCACTATACTTGGACACGACTCCTTGAATGTAGTTTTACAAAGGACACATGGAAATAAAGTAAAAACCCTAAGGTTTTTAACAAAAAGCATGCTTCTTTCCACAGACTTTCCAGTTCTGAGCCAATCTCACAAGCTGATTTTTCCAGGAAACTAGATTTCCATCAGACAATCCTTACTTCAGCTTCTCCTGGCCTATGAACCACACAGGGACTTATACAAGTGCTTTGTACAATTGTGGTGCCTCCACATCATCTCCCATCTTCTCACAAGTCACTTGTGAGGTGCCAACATGCCATTCACAGCTCTTCAGTCCTTGCATCTGTGCCCCAAGCTTTGTTTTCTATCCTTAGCTATTGTCCATTTAGCTTTCTAATACAGCTGGTTGGTGAAGAACAGCTGTGAAAGCTCTTCTCAGAAAGAAGCTACTTCTTAAAAAGATCTTGGGTTCAACAAGTTTTTGCTAAAAATGTCATTCTGGTCATCCTGCTGTGCAGCAAATGTGGCTGCTGCCTACTCTGTCCTGCTTCATATGAAAAATACAAAAGATTGTAGTTATTTCTAGAAGATAGTAATGGAGATGCTGGGAAAGTGGGTACCAGATCTGTAGTGTAAAAGCAAAAATACAGCATTGACCCAGAGATGGGGTGGTCTGGGCCAGCAGATACATCACATGCTTTAGAGTAAAGGTAACTTTTTGCTCTCTGGGGGTCTCAATCTCTTTTGGTTTCTCAGTTCTTCTGTAATACAGGCCCAAAGGAAAATTAAATTCAATTTAAAACTTAAGGGAAATTAAAAACCCCACTGATTTTTGTTCTAGGCAGACACTTCATAGTTGATAGCACAGTAAGCAGGACATTTTTGCAAGACTAGAGGAGTAAGACTCATCCTTTACCATCTGAGATGATGCATTATGACATGTTGGTTCAAAACATCCATAATAAATAACTTGCTGCATCAAAGAATAGTATTCATAGATCAGCTCTGACAAGTGTACTGCCCTCCTGGTGCCTCTGGCTTGGGTGAGAGTTACACTCGGAGTACAGGCAAGATTTACCTTCTTAACTTTCCTTTAAATTGCAAATAAGTATTAGTTACTTCCACCTCTTTTCTCATCATAAGTTTTGGTTTGACCGTTCCTTGCCTTCTGTTTTTAAGGATTTCTCTTCACAGCCTCCTCCATTGCTGTGAACATTTATGCTCAACCAGGAGCAAATGTGCACCATGCACTGTCAGGCAATCCCATAGTGTCAGTCTCTGGCCAGCTACCCTGCCTGGGCTTTAGTCCCCTTTGCCCCTACCTCCTCTCCTGTCTAACACATGTGTTTATCAGGTCTGTGCTCCAGGCTGACTCAAGGAGCACAGATTCTTCCTCTTCCTCTCTACTTATATGCCTTAGAGGAGACTTTGGTGGTCCATCTTCAAGTTTGGTTTAACTAGCTTTGCTGCACTGACTTTAGAGATGCCAAATCAGAAGCAGGCAATCTGGTTTCCTGCCTTCCTACAGAGTCTCCATCTGTTCCCAGCTCTCCATTAAAGACACTTTCCCCCCCCAGCACCACTCTTTAAAAAGCCAGTCTCTTTTTTCTGCTCTGATTCACCATGAACTATGTCAGCTGTCCCAGCCAGCATTTGGTGACCAATGTGTTGGGCAAGTCTTGCCCATCACACACACAGGTCCTAATCAGTGGACGTTAAACTACCTCACTACTAAAATCCCATCTGTGTCAAAACAGACCCAAGGTCAATCACAAGCACAACAGCTCACGTCTTCATGTGCTGTTTGTAAAGGATGCTGCCAGTGCAGAGTCTGCTCGTGCTCCCTCTTTTAACAGGGCAGTTAATACCGACATTTACAGACAGACTATTTTTCTAGTAATTTTTATGAATTATAAACAAATGCTCCCTGCTAGCTTATAAAAACCAGGCGACAGGTAGTGGTAACTCTTGTCCAGTTAATCTAAATCGAGCAAAGCGCATGAGGGAAACAACACAAAACCTGATGGTGAACACCCCTCATAGGGAGTAACACTACTCCAGGGACTGGCTTCAGCAGGGTCCCCAAAGTATCATATTTCCTTCATGCACATATTTTCAGCATTTGTGATCAGACACTGGTCTATCCAAATCACCAAGTCCTCACTCTGCTGGGGCGCCTAACAGAATTCCTTGGGATCAGCCACTCTTTGCAAACGTAATAAGCCTTCTGCCAAGGCATCAAACAACACAATAAGGTGACTTCTCAGCTTACCAGACAGTAAAGTTCAAGGCCATAACTTTGCTTCTGTAGCCTGTACACACATGTGAGAGTCACTCAGGATTCAGAACATGAGTGTACAAGATGCCTTTGAATTGGTGGCTTTATATTTAAAGGTTTAGGTTATTCTTATTTGTCTCAAGCAGTTCTACATAAATCTGAATAATAAAAATAAAAAGGAACTGAAACAGTATTTTGACTGAAAACTGAATTTCAAAGAGTTAGCTTCGTACAGAAGCTTCTTATAGACATTGCATCTTACAGAAGTTTCCAAACCTTAAATGCATTTGTATACTTTCGAAAAGGAAAGTATCAAGAAGTTCTTTGCAATTATTTGAACTGTCAAAGTTATATGTTTTGATTTCTTCTCATCAGCTGCTAAAATCAATTTAACGTTCAACAGGAAGCCTTAATCACATTTGCTTCTGGCAAAAAGACGTTTGTTTGTGACTAAGTTTTTACTGGATCAGATAAATTAATTGTAGGATCTGCTCAGAGTTCTAAGTACATCATGACATTCATTAATATATCCGTAGCAGCAACCCTATGAGATGCTTTGCAAACATGGCTAGTATAGTGTTACACAACAAACATCTTCCCTTCTCCTATCACCAGCAAAGATATAATCTTTATACCTAAAAGAACACTGCCTCTCTGCCTCTACCAGCTCAGGCAGAGGAGGCTACATTAGCAGGAAGCTTTTAACCTTTGTACAGGGAAAAAAATAGCTGTAGGAAGACACAAAAGGGAAGTAATCACTACTGCTACTGTTAATCTAGGATATTATGATCAAGCTTTTTGTTCAGGCTCAAACCCAGTGGCTCATTTTGCCTTGTCACATAAAGCATGTGCACATTAGAGATGAGCAGTAGGAACATTGCTTACCTTGTTGAACTGGTGAATAGGCATTGGTCAGAAAACGAAAGTGCCCTTTATTGTACCAGCAGATCAAAGACATGTTTCCTTTCATTCTTATTCTGTACTGTCCTCTGGACTGGGGAGTTTCAGGGTTGTTCAGCATGGATGGAGGTAGGCCTGTGCAGTCACTCTTCCTGGTGCTCAGCAACCCGCAGCAGTAAATCTCTGCACGTGAATAAAAACATTCCCTATCAGCAAGACATTGCATGGACCCAGAAAGCAAAAGCAGTGTAGGAAGTCTGAATGACCATATTAGAGAAAGAACCTGTCCTACAACATTCTAGTCCAGCAGATACGTTAGCCAAGTGGCCGTCTCCCGTAATTACAATAGGATACAAAGATTTGTATCCCATATGAATGCCTCTGGAAACTGAGACAAGTGCAGAAAGCTTACTCTCTAGATGAAATGTATTGACATCTCCTGCACAGTCATGATGAAATGACAAGGAGAAGAATTCAGGGTATCTTCCCAATAATAACATCTGTGCAATAATCTTCACAACATGTTTAAAATTGGACTGCAAAAAGCCTCAATGGCGATGTGCACCATAGAACAAATCAGAAATTTATGATCCAAGAGAGTCTTTGATGTTTAACTAAGAGAATAAATTGTGGGGGGAGCAGAGAGGTAGGGAAACCTATAGCATCTTAGAGATGAAGTGAAATAAATTCTCCAACATGACTCCCACGATACTTTTAATCACAGCATACATAGCTGACAAACTCTGATTTAATCTATTGCTTCGCTGTGCTGCCCGGTTCTTGATTTTCAGCTCACTGCTTCTTGCACCTGCATCACCTGGTTTGCTAAGGAAATACTGCTTAAGCAATTAAGAACCACTGAAACCACTGGTCGATTTAAAAAATGCATGTGTCAGAAGGATGGAGAATGTGCAAGTACAAGTTCAATGAAAATGGATTTTAGGGAAAGGAGATAAACCAAACAGTGCCCCAGTTGAGTGAGCACTAATCTGGTCCTGCACAGACATCAGAGGCTCCACAGGCAACACATTCTTCAGAGGCAGCTTCGTATGTGTGAATAAAATCTAATGCCAAAAAACATGTCTCAATGCAGTCAGGTGGGTACAAACAAGATTTGTGTGAATAAAATCTAATGCCAAAAAACATGTCTCAATGCAGTCAGGTGGATACAAACAAGATTTGGAAATAATATTAAAAATGACAATGCTTGAATTTGTCATTAGGCTGTGAAATAGTACTTTTGTTAGTCCAAGAGAAGCAGATCTTCTTGATCAAACTAATTGAACTCATGGAAATCTTAGATGGAAACCTCCTTGGTCTCCCTAGGTTTTTGTTAACCCACCTGAATGGAAAAAAAAAAAGATGGGCATTGAAACGGGTGACATCTGTGCACATCCTTCATATGTCAGCATAGGCTTTTGGTAATTTAAAGCTCCTCTGTCAGCTAAGTCTACTTGATCAAATTTTTCATCATGCTGAATTTTGCATGTTGGATAACTGGATATCCTTACAGGGGATACAGTGTCTGGCTGCCCCTGAGCCTGTTACCATTTATGTGGCTTTTCTGCCTCTGTCTTTCTGGAATGACTTAAGCTCTCAAGTGCAGGTGCAGCCTTTGTTCTTGGTTCATGTAGTCCCTGGTATGTTGAGCATCCCCTCAACAGCTCACAGACACTGAAGGAATACTAATATAGTAATTGCCAATACTTATTATTTGGTCCAGTTGCTGTGGGCAGGTCTAAAAGGAGTTAAGGCTCTTCCATGAGAAACTTAAGACTCATGCCAGAAGGTGGTCAACCAACACAGCAATCGGCCAACTTCATTCCAAGGAGAAAATCTGCACTCCATTGGTTATTTCTAATGAATGAGTCAGTCCCTGGTAAGTTCCTTCCACAAAAGACAACAAAAAAAGCCTGAGAAGTCTCACAATCCAAATAGGAGGCAGTACACCTGCAGTGGAAGGCTCTTTTTCTTTTTTTTTTTTAAATTTCTTGACTTGATAAGAGGTACACAAACAGTAAAGGCCATGTACCTGCAAATTTTGACATTAACATAGCAAACATTTAGACAGCTTTATTCTAGTCAATATTAAGATCTTCCTGCTTTGATAACAAGCCAGCCTGAGAAGAATTTCCTTAGCCGCCTAAAGTTTATTACTTACTGAGTGGACATGCTTATTCTCTCCAGGAGAAGCAATGGTATAAGAACAAGCTAATAACTACATTATTGTGCTAGAGCTTCAAAATAGCAACAGCCATCTCTGAGATGCCCATAATAATTAATTGTAGCCTTTCTTTTAGCTCAGGCAATAAGCCTGCAGAAAGCTTCCAGCAGATGTTCCACTCTTCACACAGAATAATGCGAACCATTTTCTCTCTATGCGAACACACTGTGGAATTTTCCTGCTATAGAGTCTAGAAAAGTGCAGCACTTCTGCAAATTTATTAGCGTCTCTCATCATGGATAACACGCTTAATCTGTTGGGTTTTTAAAAACCACCCAGTTACTATAGCAATAGAAGAAATAAAAATTATGCCCATCTGGCTCAATGAAGTTTTTGTGTGTAATTAAATCAGAATCACAACAGGTGTTTGCCACATACACAGGAATCTGTGGAGACAGGTTTTCCTCCTCTGGTCTTTTTAAACTGTAACTGCAATACAAATGCATACATCTAAGCTAGCTTAGCAAAGATAAGGAAATGGGGTGTGGTCACTCAAGATTCATTCACAGGGTCTCCAGGCCTCATACAGGTTGTGCTGAAGCTTTTTTTACCATATCTTTACCACATTAGTACCATTTGCAAAGGCAGCCAGGCTTGAGTTAGTTCAGGCAAAAATGCACGTTCTACACTCATTTATCCTGCATACAATGGTGGGCCAAGTCAGAGGTAGGGTAACTGGTGGGCCTGCTGGCAAGGAGATAAGACCTTGCTTTAGTCCATGTGCTGGAGTTGCAGGATCCTGCAGAGCTTGTGGGGCTGTCATGGTCACCCAGGCTGGGAACTCCTGCAGCTTTGCCAACTCCAGGCAATCTACAGAACAAAGCCAGCTGCTCCTGCTGGTTCAGGAGGTGCAAAAGAGACTTTTGGGGAACATATATTTAAGAAAAGCATGGGACATAGGGCTTTAGGAAGTGTTGCCCTCTGTAATGGACAACAGTAATGTTTAAAGGCAGGAAAAGAGATGTGCACTATGAATGAATGTCACATCAAGTAACAGTGACAGCTGTCTGCTCACAGAACAGAGAATCTGGGTCATTTCAGTGCAGGT
Source organism: Scolopax mira (assembly GCA_004320125.1). Classification (NCBI taxonomy): domain Eukaryota; kingdom Metazoa; phylum Chordata; class Aves; order Charadriiformes; family Scolopacidae; genus Scolopax; species Scolopax mira. Next base: position 96,937 of record BJBW01006206.1, read on the forward strand.
TTGCACTTCTGTTCAGAGGCCAGAAAAAAATGCTTTGTGTGTCCCCTGAAAAACAAAAAAGAACTCTATTCAGGTTTTTGATTTGGAAAAAAATCAAAGTGTCTTGTCTTACTTTCTGAAGCTTTCTCAGCTCTTGGTATTTCCATAGACCTTAGAATTATATTCACTTGACATCCCTTTATATTACTAGGCACATATTCTCTACTGCGGTACAGTGAAGGTCCTACATAGCAGGCTTTCAATAAAGAATCCTTTTTTTTTGTAGTAATACATCTGTGGGTTAAGGTTAGGAAAAGCAAACAAGAGTTTAGTTCTACAAAATTTTTTATAGGATCATGGGATCCTATGGATTAAAGGATAATTCAGGTTGGAAGGCAACTCAGGAGGTCTCTAGTCCCATCCCCTGCTTACAGTAGGGTCAGCTCTGAGGTCAGACAGTGCTGCTCAGGGCATTAACTTGTGTGGGCTTGAAAACCTCTGAGGACAGAGACTGTATACCCAATCTGGGCATCCTGCTCCACTGTCCTCAGGAAAAACCTTACACCTAGTCTGAGCTGCTTCTTTTGTTTCAGCTTATTTCTGTTGTTTTTCATCCTTCCATGATGCACCACAGTGAAAAGCCAGCTCCGTTCTCCCAATAACCTCCTCAGGGAGTGTAAGGCTGCTATTGCCCCACACACTGCCCCAAAGCCTTCTCGGGCTGAACAAGTGCAGTTCCCTTCCCATAGTGATCATGGTGGTCAGATTGGTGACCCTCTGTTGAACTTATTCCATACCTATCTATCGATACCTTTCCTCTACTTGGGAGGGTGTTGTCCAAAAATGTGCTAAATAGGAGGCAATCCACATGGGGAATAGGAGGCAGTAATTACCTCCCTCAAACTACAGGCTGCAGTCCTGTTAACACAGCCCAAGGTAGTGTTGACCATCTTTGCTGCCAAGACATGCTGCTGACTCACGTTCAACTTGCTGGCGCCAAAGTCCCCCAGGCCCTTTTCATCAAGTGTTTTGAGAGGAACAAGTACATTTTTGGTGGTTGCCTGACTCTAGATTTTCCAGAATTTCCTTTACTTGCCTTAAATGTCAGTTAAAGTTCCCAAAATGTTTATCATTTCTAAGCATTAGCTGATTTAAGTCTCCCCCTATTTTGTGTTGATAGCTACAAAAAACCCCAAACAACATAAAGCAGTTAAGATCAATGCCAATTTCTTTTTGCTTTCAGTTCTCAATGGTATCTTTCTCTTTCCACCACTGATCCTGCTCTAGCCCAGAAACAAAATTTTCTTGAGCAAGAAAAGAAAATTCTTCAGTTTAAGAATGGAGCTTGAACTGTCCTGAACACCGAAGCATGGGTGCTCTTCAACAGGCTTTTGTCATTCTTGGTCATGGTGTGGCTCTGTTGAGATTTATTTGGCTGTACACCAAAAAAGCATTAAGGTCATTGCTGAGGACAACTGTGTGAGATAGAAATCTCTCTGCTGAGTCCAGGCGTCTCTGCCTGCTTTTTCCTGAATGTCCTGCCAATGCAGTAGCATCCCAGCAGGTGCTGGCAATATAATAGCTGCTTTGCAGCAGAGTCAGTAAACACCGTCTCCTCTCAAGGCTCTTACCGACTTCACCACTGCTTGACATCTCTAGCATCTTACCTCTCCCAGTGTCTCATAGTCATTCCAGTTCAACATCCCCTCACCAAACCTGTAAGCTAGCCCGTAGTACACCCATGGCAAATGCAGACAATTCCATGGCCTTATTAAACAGAAACATTTTCAATGTTCTCCCTGTGATGTTCTTTCCATAGGAGTGCCACACTATTTTGCAAAGCAAATAAGCCTGTTATATCTTATATATATCTTATATCCCCCACCCACCCCATAGCTTCACCCCTAAGAAGGGGATAACATGTACGATCAGAAATTTAGTTTTGGAAACAACTGTCAAATATCATTAAAAGTCTTGTGAAGCCATATAACAAATCATGAACCAAATTGAAATCTCAGTATTTAACATTAACATATCTGATCAGATAGTAAGTCAGAATTGTATGCTTTAAAAAGACATTACTGAATTTGCTACCCACTGGAAACTGTTAATTTGAACGATCTGTTAAGGGTAAAGACCATGAATAATTCACCCCTGTGAACAATTTGAATTATCTGTAAGTAATAAACACTCAGCTGGTTAAGTAGCCACGCATCTTTGTCACTAGGGTTACGGACCAACTGCATTATGACATATTGTTTTTACTGTTCCCCAGCTGAGCATAAAGGGTGCAACTCAGCAGTCAAATTTTTGTCTGTCAATCTTTATATTTAAACCTGAGACATCACAGGTACTATGAGTATGTGTGTTATCCTCTAAATTTTTGAGCCCTCATTTTGCATCATTGCTTTGGTAGTCTTAAAATTGTAATGCTTGTAATCAGCTGTGAACAGAGTCATTTACTAAAGAACAGTCTCTGCTCAGAGAAAAAACTCCAGTGCACTATAAATATGCTTGACTTCCTTCCCATTTGGCTGTTTGGAGCATTTTGGAAACCATGACTCTTTTGTGAGAATATGGCAGTATTCCACTGTACTTTGTGAGCTTACCTAAAATAATGTAGAAATTAAGTCCTGCACTGACCTCAACTGAGGCAGCCCTCAGTGCCAGCAGCCTTAAGTGCTCAGCTTAAGTGCAGCTCAGCACTGGTGCAGCTCCCTGGTGTTCTTAATTTAAATGAGAATCAAGATATGGCCTACAGGAAAGATGGGGAAGGACTCTTTACTAGGGAATGTAGTGACAGGATGAGGGATAATGGTTGTAAATTGGAAGAGAGGAGATTTAGATTAGATACAGAAAGAAATTCTTTACAGTGAGGGTGGTGAGACACTGGAACAGGTTCCCCAGGGAAGTTGTGGATGCCCCAGCCCTGGAAGTGTTCAAGGCCAGGCCGGATGGGGCTTTGAGCAACCTGCTCTAGTAGGGAAGTGTCCCTGCCCATGGCAGGGGGTTGGAACTTGATGATCTCTAACCTTCCAACTCTAACTATTCTATGATATTGTCTCAATTCCCTGTTTTTTCCCCTGCTTTGGGCCACGTTTCATTAATATAATGCTCTATGTGGATTTAATATTCTGCAATGCCAAAAAACATGGCAAAAGCAAAGCTCGGTTGTTAGTGGTGTGCTAAAAAGTGAAATGGCCCCGTAGCCTCCTCATATGCGATGCATAATGGCAGACTCCAGACTGAAAAACGAGCCAAGAGTTACACAGAAATGACTGTCAGTGGTGCAGGAGCCTGTAATTTAAGGGGAGTCATAAAACCGTTTGGGTTGGGAGGGACCTTTAAGATCATCAAGTTCCAAACCTCCTGCCATGAGTCACAAGTCCTCAGCATTTCTGAAAGCAAAGTAACACGAGGCTTTTTTACACCCCAAGGTGAGAGGACATTTGACAGAGAGAATGTCCTGAGACTACTCTCTGTACTGGAAAGAAACTGGCTGGGAGAGCCATATTGGTGGACACTCTGCTAGCAAGTGTGCTTCTGCTAATGTAGAGTTTATTATGCTTTCAAAACTAAAACCTGTCCTACCAATGCATGTTGATACCAGCAAAAAAGGCAAACTTTACTAGGACTTTTGCAATGGCATAAAATATCATCTAGAGAAGTCACATCTTTAACAGATACTAAACCAGCAAGGATTTCTAAGGAACAGCTTTCATCCCATACCTAGTCTTTCACAATGGGAAGAGAAAAACCACAGGCAGCTAGGAATCCCTTGAAAAGTCCCCCAGGCCATATAGGAGATTAGACCTCACATTTTCAAGGCAAAGAACAAAAGCTAGGGCTTTAAATAACCTTATTTAGAATGTTTTTACATTCTAAATTTTGAACTTTGAGACAATTTTGAACTTTAAGACAATTCAAAGACGAAGATTTAGAAAGTAATTTAGAAAGTCCTCTGCACAGAACCTTTTCATGAATGAGAACTTTTCTTACAGATGACCAACTTATCTATACAAAGGCTTGAAATATCAGTGAAGCCTTTTGGGAGGTTTTTTTTTTAATTCAGTGGCAGGAGACATGGAGGTCTGTTATTATTAAAACCCAGTGAGTCACCCGATACACACCTTGCTTCTCAAATTCTTCAAAGAGATTCAGGCTGGTAATGCTTGGGCCGGTGAAGATGATGTAGTTCTTCCCAGAGGCGTTCTGACATAGGCTTTTGGCCACCATGCTGTGAAGCTGCGGTTTGTTCTTCAAAGCATCCAGCCCATCAGCACCACTCCCTTCTTTGAGATGGACATAGATCTTAAATGAGAAATGGTAAGAAAAGTCAGAAGGTTATAAGGAATCCAGATGAAGCAGATGCAATTGCTAACGTACCTGCTCAGCTCAACTGGAGACAAGCTGAGAATCAAGGCACCAAATACTTTTTATAAACTGCTAATTAATCTAAAGTCCCTTTCAAGGGGCTGTTACTTTAAAAACCCCTCAGGTTAGCTGGCACAGCTACCTATAAATGCAGCGTCCTTTGCCTCAGCTTAAGGGCTTCCTGGGGTCCTTGAACACTATTGTGCAGTTTGAAGATTGTTTGCTTGGAAGGAAAAGACTCCAGTCATAACTGAGATTACATGTTGTACTGAATCTGCATAGGCTTCAAGGCTGCCAGCAAAAGGAGAGCATAAGAAGTTTAGTTTCAGAAAAGGCCCTTCCAATATGGCCAGAAGGAAATGGCCCATTAGCTTGACTGCAGTAATGTTCAGATTTATTTCTGCTGGCAACAAGCATTAGGCTGTGACACAATCGCGTGTGCACACTCGTAAATGAGAGGAGCCAGCAACACACGCACATACCCAACCAGCCAGAACATCCTCATCAAACTCTCCAGCCACAGCTCTAATTCTTACATCCTTTACTTCCACCATGGTTTGGAGACAACCCACCAAAACAGATTGAACCAGGAAGCAGGGTACGGAGTAATATGCTGCTGTTAATAGGGAAATGCCTGGCTCATTTGTAGCAGGCTGCAGTAGCTTTAGCATATAGCCTGTGCAGTCCACAGTGCTATGGATTTCAAGAGAGCTGTCACCATCATCTGTAGGTGAACAAACATGTTTGTGTTAGAGTGCAGGAACATTTATCCCTTAGTAATATGGCTATAATTAAGTGAACACAGTCCAGCTAATATACCCAGCAACTGAAAGAGCACTGAAGTAAAGCTATTCCTTCATTCCTGCAAGTGGTCTCTCTAGAAGAGGAGTCTTCTGCATTGTCATGCAGAAGGAGAAAGTGCATAACCCTTCCTTTGTACACAAGCCTTCAATTTTATTTCACTGACAGCAGTTTACAAGCATAACTTTCACCAAAGCTGAACATCTATTAAAAACAATGAGGCAGCTGACCTTCATCTTGTTCTAAAAGTCAGCAGAAATAACCTGCTGGAAAGAGAAACGAGAAGAAGCAGACACTGTGCTCAGTCACTCAAACAGTACTGCAACACCATGAAACTTGCAAAGATTTAAAAACACACAGAAATGCAAATTTTCTGAAAAATTTCATTTTTTTCAGAAAGGCCTGCCTTTGAGACTTTGGCTCTGAAATACTTTGATCTTTTAGGAATTCCAGAAAATTTTACCCATCAAGAGAAAAAGTTGAAACTTGCTCAGTATTCAGGGGCCAGGAAAAGGAACTTGTTTCTTGGAGTGATGCAGCCACAACAAGCTTTTGTTAAACTTGCTTGAGACTTCAACCACCCAGATCATGCAGCATAGCATCTGTTTCTCTTAACAACATACTCCTTCATAAAGGGAAGTTCATTACAATCCTCAGAGAACAAAAATGGTTGCATGTTGGCAGTAGTGCTCCCAGTAATTTATATCTCAATGATCTTAGAGGGGAACAAAACTCAATTAAGTAGCTTTTCCCTACTTTAGATGGTGTATCTCCCAGCACCGGTATTCTAGACATATTAATGTAATATTCCCCAGCAATTAATGCATCATGGAACAGCCCCCAGAGGAGCATTTATTTATGAAATCTCTGAGAAATGAGACATAATTTGTATATTAAAATAACTGAAGTGCTAAAGAACAAAGCTGGTGCAAGGATGAATACATGATAACTCCAAAAGAAAATTATCACAGAATCACGGAATTGTTGGAGTTGGAAGGGACCTTCTAGAGATCATCTAGTCCAACTCCCCTGCTAAAGCAGGATTGCCCAGAGCACATCACTCAGCACTGCATCCAGGTGGGCCTTGAAAATTTCCAGAGAAGGGGACTCCACTACCTCCCCAGGCAGCCTGTTCCAGGGCTCCTTCACCCTCACCAGAAAGAAGTTCTTCCCCACATTCGAATGGAACTTCCTATGTTCCAGCTTGTGCCTGTTGCCCCTCGACCTGTCACTGGGAACCACTGAAAAGAGTCTAGCTCCATCCTCCCTCAAATTGTCCTTTAGATACTTACAAGCATTTATAAAGTCTCCCTTCAGCCTTCTTTTCTCCAGGCTAGAGTGTCAGCTCGCTCAGCCTTTCAATAATGATGAAATAATATTTCATTATATTCCTTAATAATCTTTTTAATTTAATCCATTAATAATCTATATTAAAAGGAAGTCTTATATAAAAATTATTTATCTTAAAAATAAATAAATAAATAAATAAATAACCCCTTTTCTGATAGAAACCGTTTCCAGATGAGGACAAAAGCAGGCATGTTTGCAGACTCCCTGACTGTGCTCCACTCCCTTTTGAAAGATGTCAAATTTGTGCTTTCCCCAACGCTAAGGCTGAGGACTAGCTAATTACAGTAAGTGATTTAGGTTATTAATCAGGGCTCAAGAGAGCAGCTTAACAGTGGAACGCATATAAGGGCAGATTGTTCCAAATTTAAAGTAAAGATATTTCATGATTATTGGCATCAAAATGAAGACTGGGTTACTAGTCTGTCAGCACAGAGACCACACATCAAGCCATTATAAGGCAGCGGAGACAAGGGATGCAGCCAGATTAGTTTTGACTTTGGATTAGCAGTTGAGCTGAAAACAAAGCAGGAATCTCTAAGTCTAGGAAAGTGTCTTACACCTTCCCTCTTCTACTGCAGTAAGTCTTATCCAACCAAGAGTCTCTCCTGCTCCATGCTCCCTTTGTGATCCCCCAATGTACCCACTAAAGGATGAGACAGTCTGCTGGTGAGCCAATTGGTCCCTCAACATGAGCTGGTTTGGGTCTGCAAACAGCTAGTTTGAAGCGCATGCCCACCATGCAACTGTCTACTGAGATATCACTCTTTTCCTACTAGGATACTACATACTCCATAGGTTCTGTCAGCAGAGTTTCCCCGTGAACCTGGCACCCTCCTCCTGAGCTCTGTCCTATTTTGAGGGTCCTTGTATTGGCTACCTTGTGATTTTCATTCCCCCTACTCTGTTCACCTTCCCAGTGCCCTTTACAAAACATCCATACCCAATACTGAATCTTCCCTCCTCCTCCAATGTTAAATATATCCCCCCTTTTTCTCTTTGGGCATTTTCCTGCCTGTTCAAGCACAGCCTTTGTTCTTGGCAAAATTTCTCCGGTTTCGGAGAAGCATCATTCAAAGCTTTATCATTCTGAGCTCTACTGGGAAGATGTGTGATGGCAGCATAATGTTGGAAGGCATTAAGGCTGCTGTGAAACAGCAGCTTGGTACAGGCAATTGGCAGAGGCGTAGGTTTTAATATCCTTACAAGTGCCTAGGATGTCCTATGGCCTTTATTTCCTCTCTCCCGGTCTTCTCATCCAGCTAATTTCATTCTACCTCAAATGATTAAGATCCTACCTATTGAAGGCCACAGCATTCCCTCCTGTTCTGTAATGCCTTAAAAGTGGTATTTAACAGTTAGCAGCCTGCAGAGAAAGCAGAGTTGCCAGAAATTGTCTGCAAAGTCTTCTCAGGCACAGTCAGAAGCTGCTCCCCAAAAATGTTTGTTCAGAGCTTCTGGTTTGCCCGGTGACAGCATCAGAGCTTTGTGCCCTTTCCATGTGCTCCAACAGCAAAATGTCGTCAGAAGTATAAGCTCAGCAACTGCTGCTGGACAACAGATGGAGATGTTGGCAGCAACATCCCCTGCTTCTGCGGGTGACAGTCAAAGCCGCCGTGCTTCTCGAATATCTGCAGAGATCACTTCCACTCTCTATCTTTTTCTAGTGGCTACTGATCCATTTGATCTACAGCACCAAATGGCATAACTTCTGTAAATGTAACATCATTTGGTCTTAGCAGCCAACTACATGCTGATGGTCTTTATTCTATAATCCTGAGACGAAGAAGGAGCTTTCTCTAGTCATCCCTCAATTCTTCTTTTCTTATCAGAACAGCCCTACCTTCTTTCTATCATTTAGCGCAGCTCTTCTGCAGCAGATGCTTTTAATCCAACATGTTTTAATCCCCTGCACACAAGATCAGCTCGCTCTCTGTTAAACTCACGCTGTTTAACTCATCCCTCAAACCCCCCTCTCTTCTGCCTTCATTTTCCATGCAGCACTCTAATATTCTCTTCCCCTTAAATGCCTGGCTAAGAAAAGACCTTCACAGTCTCTGGCTTGTCTTTCCTTCCACCTATAACTGCTTCTGCCTCCTTCCATCACAAACGCAAAAGTAAATATCAATCAATATACATGAATGCCAGAGCAACAGGGTATGGTTGAAGGCTGTGCTGAGCTCTTCCAAATCAAGAAAAATAGCACTAACTTGTTCTGGAAAGACCATTTGTCTACACAGAGGCAATCAGAAATGACATCACATTTCTGAGCAGGAGAGATGAGAGACAGGTCAATCACCTGTCTTTCAGAAACTCAAACCAAGTATTTTAGGCTATTGAGGCAGACTGATAGAGAGGGTGCTTACAGAGGAGGGAAGTTCTCAGAGTAGACATCCATGGTACAAGCCATCAGGAATTTGTTTGCTTACTGCTTGCAATTTACTCTACTGAAAATTCATGTGGAAAGTTCATAAGGTCTTGCTAGAAACAGAGTAAAAAATCAAGCACTCAGGAACAAAAGCTGCATCTTGACTGCATATTTAAGAAGTGCCCTAGAAACTAAAATATTGGTGATTCTGCTAATATTCAAAGCTCAGATGGCAAATTGAAAGCACTTGTGAATAGCTCATCCCAAATACTCCACATTCATACATAATTGAAACACCCCAGGGTGAAATTCTCAAATGAAATAGATGACATTTGGAAGAAAAAAGAAAGGGCGGGGGTAGTAATAAACAGAAGGAAGATTTTGAAGGCTGCATTGTGCAAAATATCTCACAAAGGGCAGACCCTAAACAACCACAAAACAGAAGCCAAGTTTTCAGATGACACAATTATAAAAGCCAGAGAACAAAGAACAGTACTGACATACTTTTTGGATCCTGAATAGTTATTGAAAAAATAACTTCATTTTTCTATAGACTTCACAGGCAAATACTGAACTACTCCTTCCCAGCACCACTTCCTAGATCCTGCCTTATTCTGTTTTCCTCTCGAAAGGAAGAAACCCCATCTCTAACTTTTGCTGTTACCCTTGTTGTTGGGAGACCCTCCCCTCCAGTTCCACCCCAACCCTTCTGCATCCCATGCTCCCCCCTTCTTTAATGCCCTCTTCTCAGCCAGCTCTTAGGCCTACCTCTTCCTCAGCAGCTGTTGGACCATTGATGGTGCTCTTACCAAGACTGGATCTTTTCATTGGTTTGAGCTTCTCTTCATTCTCTTCCTACACTTCTAAAGGCTACTTTGCAAATAGCATGCAAGGGCCACTCAGTTTTCCCAATCTGTTTCCAGCTAGCTTTTGGGGTTCCCTACAAAGCTCTTTCCTTGGTCCCCCTCTCTTCTCCCTCTACCTCCTCCTTTGGGTGATTTCAGTATGCATTAACAGACAGATCCAACTAACATATATTTGCTGAGGACTGGCATATCCCTGTCTTGTCTGCACATGTTCTTCAAAGTTTCTAACAAGATCCTCGTGAGATTGGCAGAAAGATCCTGGTAGACTTGACAATGCAAGCCCAATATGGCTTAAAATAAAGCTCTTCCCTTCCCATGATATCCCTCTTGTACGCGATTTCTTCATCACATCACATCTTACCTATACCTCTTCTTATACCTTCTCGGTATACTGATTCCTGCCTGTGTCTGCCCTGTGAAGCCAGGCATCCAACCACTGATGCCAAACAAGGCCACATTTGCTTCCTTCGATGCTGCCCTTCTCCTGCCTCATTGGAAACCACTGCCAGCCTCTGCAAAGCTTTTTCTTTTTGCTCTTCAATACCTTTCTTAGGAAGGATGCAACCCCAACAACACAATTGCTAATCTATGCATTACTGCTGCCACCTTCTTAGCACTCGCTTTGTAGGGCTCCCTGTGTGGAACTGGCAGCCCAGCTAAGGTGCAGGATTGAGACCTCACTCTGGTGCCACGCAATCACACGGCTTTGGCTCTAGTTTTACTAAGAAAATTTTACTTTACTTTACTAAGAAAATTACTGTTGAGCCATGAGAACATGTATAATCGAGAATACATGTAAGTGAGAAGGTACGTAAATGATGCAAGATAAGAAAAGTAAAAATTATCAAGTGTTGTGACTGTTGAGGGGATAATATGTAATAGCTCAAGGAGGAAAATAGGTACCTAAAAAGCTATAAAATCTTAGGGAAAAAAACAGAAGATGACAATTCAGTAACATCAAAGGACCCATCTCATTTCCAGGGAGCAACCAGGCTGATGAACACCTGGCCTGTGCAGGCTCCCCGGGAGCAGGGAGCATACTGGTGGCTGGCAGGGTGCTGGTCCCAGCTCCTCAGTGTGTGCATTAGCCATTAAACGCTGCTGTACACATCCTGCTTGAGGAATCTCTGGGCAGCTGAAAGGTGCCCCAGCTAAAGTGACTCACTGTGGGACGCTTATGTAGTGCCTCCATCTTGCATTTAGATGCTAAACTTGCTGGAGCAGGGATTGCCGTTCTGCTCTGCCCACAGCACCCAGCACAAAGGCATGGGATCTGCGAGGGGGGTTCCTATGGCAAACTATTAAGTGAGGAATAGAGGAAGCTGTGGTGATTTTATCCTTCTTCCCCAGCCAGAGCCACACTGAGTGACAACAGCTGCAGAAAGGAGGCAACCATGCAGGTAGTTTTATCATCAGAGACTCCAAGCACCACAGATGGGAACTCCCATTTGCACCTGCAAATAGATTCTAGGACTGCAAGTAAACTCTAGGAGAGATCTTTGCATTAGGTCTCATTTAGATGTTTGGTTTTCCTGTTTATCTTGAAACACAGTAAGATTGCGAACTCTACAGAAGTGAATGGGGCTGGCCCATCACACATCTGCAAAACCACCTTCCCACTTAATACCAGTGAGCAAGAGGAAAATGGAGTTTTAATTGAGATTTGAGATTCTCAGATGCAGACAGAACCACATGCATTAAAAAGCCAGAGTCTGGTGGGAGCCAGAGGAGGAAAGCAGATTGGATTTTCCAGCCACCAGTGACTAACAAATGAAAGCATCAAATTTCCTGGGATCCCCTCCCAGCCAGAGACTGACCTTCAGATCCTTCTCAAAGCAGCAGCTACATCTGTGTGTTCCAGATGCAACTGTTCCAGCAACAGAGAAATTACCAGGGCACTGTTTAAAGAAACCCAAGGGCTCAGGCTAATCTCTAAACAGAACTTAAACAGGCTGAAATGACAATATTTCTGAGCAGCATTATTAAACAAATGCACAGATGGCTAACTCTCCTGCAACTCTGACCTTGAAAACAAAATTCACTCCAGGCTTATTTACCCCTCCCTTTCTCAGTGACTGAACGCACTTATGTGGCGTGATGTGAAATTAGAAATTCTTTGGGGAATCATCTCAGTTTCCCTAAATTCTGGAAGTTCTTACTCTGTAAAATCAGCAGGGTTATAAAACATTCCAGCTGACTGGACTTACTCTGAATCAAGAATGAACTACAGCGTTGGCTTTAAAAGCATGATGTTTACAGTGTTTTCTTTTTTTGCTGCAACTGTGAGATACTGTAAGAAATGGAGACACGATGCAGCAGTAAAAGCAACAGAAAGCAGCAGATGAGGCACTGCCGTTCAAGTGGGACGAGCTGAGGTTATTCCCAGCTCATCCACTAATCTGTGGAGCAACCTCAGACATCTCACTTCACTGAGAGCTGCTCCTCAAGGAGAATAATTTCTTACTCCGTCATGGTGGGGACACCCTGATCCAGGTTGCATTCCTCGAGTACCACTACAGAGCAAGTCGCTGATTGTTCAGTAACGTGGGAAGACTCAAGCTGCAGAGACACAGTCCTTTTCCTTAATCTGTTGCTCTTCAGGGTATGCAGTGGCAGGTGGAAACTCAAATTCAGTCCCAGTACAAGGATCTAAAGGACTCCATAAATCTTAGTGATGCGTTTCACAGGGATATTAGTGAAAATGAAATGCATTATTGCAAGAACTTTCTGCCAATGAATAAAAGCAGAAAATCCATATAGTTGGGGGCAGGGAGGGCCTGTAGGAAGGGAAGACTGTCCAAAATAGCCTCAGAGAACAAATTTCATCCCAAGGAATAGGAAAGGATACACACATCCATAAAGTCATCTCTTCTCCACCATGACATTTTTCTAAGCGAATAATTAGGTTGATGAGCTAATTCCATTACCACCTATCATATTGATTAATATTGCCTGACCGTCCCTTTGCAGTGCTCTCTACCATCTACACACTGCTTTCAATTTTGTTGATTAATGGCTCTTTGGGCCAGGGACTGTCCTTAGGGTTATGCTTGTGCCATGGGTCCAGGACGAGGCACCTATGGGAATACCTTATCCTGCCTGACTCCCCATGGGATTCAGTGCATGACACCAGCTTCCTTTGCTTCCTTTTCCTGCAAAATGAACAGAAAACCTTCTTGTGCAGGAGGAGCTGTGCAAGGACTAAGCATCACTTAGTAACAGTTGCTCATGACCATCTTCATTCCTTATGAGCCATATAAGAAAAGGAAAGAGAGAGCATGACATATCCTTCCAGGACAAAATATCTAGCCTTGAACAGGTATTTGGGAACTCTCAGCATTTTTTTATGAACTCTATTGCTATACCTAAAATGAAAGAGAGCCCTACTAATCATATTTATCCTCATCTTTTATGAGCAAGTGTTCCAGAGTTTTGAGAGAAAAAGAGAGAAATAAGAACTGACACAAATAGAGTTTTGATTTAAACAGGATGACTTAACTCAGCAAACACTCTAAGAAAGAAATACTTCTAAGCTCCTGTGGTCATTTAAAGTGTAATCAAGATACTAAAATATTGGTTTGGAAAGAGTCTTAGTGGTAACACATATATAAGGAAATATATTCAAGGGAAATGAGGAAAGCAGGGAGAAGACAGAGCAGAAGACACCTGGGGTCCTGCAAGCTGAGTTTGCTGTTCTCACTAAATTAGAAAGAAAGAAATGAGAAGACCCCAAAGCCTCTGCTGCAGCAGCAGCTGCTGATGTCCGACATCAAGGATGGGTAAAAAAAGCAACAGCATCAGGGCAGTTTTGCTGCCTACTTTGACAAAGTCAGCCTTCCTGGAGCCCTTCTAACCCTCTGAAAGGTTTTGCTCATGTTCCCACTTGGCCAGTTGACCATGAAAAGGTACTCAGTAAAGCAGCTATTCACTGCAACAAGATGCTTTGCTTGAGAAATTCCAAAGCAGAGATATGATCTGAAATTGTGCATCCATGTCCTGGTTTGAGGCCCAAGCCAACACAGTCCTTCTTAAAACAAAAACTTCACTGTCAGGGTGGATTCAGGTTATCTGTATTACTGAAAGCATAAAAGTAGTCTAATATGTATACATTATTTATATTATGCATATTATACATATAATGCCTATACACCTTATATCCACAAACAATATTTGGTTATTTATTTATTTGGTTATTATATTTATGCCACTTCTGTTCCATGAATGGCTTATTGGGCTGGATTTTTAATCAAAGACCATTTGCTTAAAAAAAGCAAATGATGGGCCATCAAGCAGAAATATTTACTCATACCAAAAAACCATACCATTTTTTTTGATGAGAACAAGCAGACAGAGCTAAAACTCCTAACATTAACAACTGCCCAGTGAGCTGCCAACACAGAGCAGCTCAGCACAAGGCTTTAAAACACTGATATCAGTTTTATGTTAGGAAATCAAACCAATCAACTCTCTTCATTGTAATAAAACATGGATCACTGGGAAAACTGAGATGACCTCAAATGGAGACTTTTTTAACATCAGACTCCTCATTCAAATTTAGAGGACCTTGCTTTTGGCCAGGAGCATCACAGACCTCTTGAAAGGCTCTTTCATTTCTGAGAGCCAGTCATATGTATCTCATTTCCCTCTTCTGCCTCACCTTTTTATAGGTATATATGCTTCAGATTTTTGAAACTGAATTAGCCTGATCTATGAAGTGTTTATAGTCACATTTTATCCTGAATAAAATGACTCTGATGTAACCATGTGGAAACAACGAGAGAGGGAATTCATCCAGACAGTATTACAGAATATCTACATATTTCCAAGTCTGTGCTGTAAGGTTTGTCTGACAGCAGACAGGTGATAGACCAGTCAGTCCTTAACTATCAGGCAACAAGTCCTTCCTTCACGATGGCTGTTTCACAAGAGATGGAGGCAAAGGTGTGCACATGAAGGGGGAAAACATTGGATTTTTTTCTTGTTTAGATCAATTCTCTTCCTACGTTAAACACAGAACACACAGACCATTTTAATACAGTAAATAAATCAAATGACCACCAAATAAGTGTTTTAGATCCTGCAAGATCTCTTGTAACTGTGGCACAAAACTGAAAGTAGCATTTCAAGCATACTGCAGTTGAAGATCCCCATCCTCACTAGGCTGGGTTTTTCTATTGTAGCATGAACATTCATGTTCCTGTATATTCTTTTTCACCCTTCCCTAAGGTCCCTCTCACCCAACCTTTTTAGCATGATGATAATTACAGTCAATTAATGGAACGAAAGCAAAAGACAACTGGTAAGATGATCCTGGATATCATCTGGATGCAAGTAAAGCACAAGTATCTAATTCATCAAGGAAGCAGCAGGATTAGGGTGGTGCTGAGCATCTATTCTGTTTCATTTGACATTCCATTAATTTATTGTCTCAATGGGCAGGATGGGCGGTGCAATGTAATTATAACTCAGAATCTGAAACCTCTGGCATGTCTGAAGACTTATTAGTTGGGTAGCAGTTGGCTGGGGGGAGCACAGCAAGAGAGATCAGCAAACTTTGTGCTTGCTGTACCCATTACACTTCAGTAATAAGCTGCGTGTGGAACTGGTGGAGTTCACCTTGGAGATTAAGGACACTGACTCTGTGTAGCAAATGACTTTCCAAAAGCCCTGAGAGAGGAAACTTCCAAGGATACTTGACAAGACGAATCTATTTTGTATCAGACAAAACAACTGCTTCAAAACCTGGGTGGAAGATGTATGATCCCAATTTTCTTCTCAGAGTGAAAAGCATTATTGCAAATGCTGTTCCCAGCGAGTCCCTTTTCCTGCATAGCTACTCAAACAGTCATAGTGATTCACAGATCAAATTTTACTGTTAGTAAATGTTCAACCACAGCAAATCCAAGGGCACTGCAGTTTTGACATGCATTCAGCCTGAGCAGGCAGTGTGGATGCACATCCTTCCCATACCTCTGAACTGCTGCTCGGGAACACGCAGGACACCACATTTTCACAGAAGCTCTTGTGAAAAAAAATTATCAGAAGATATCTGCTCCCTCACCTCTAGGTATCAAAATAAATGGCCAGATTTTTTAAGAACTCTCAAAATACATAAGCTATCGTGGAAACTGAGAAACTGAAAACTTGTTCACAGTGCTTTACAACATGAAAAGCAAACCCTTTAACACATCTCCTGGTCATGCTCGTATCTCACCTTGAAGTCACATTGGATTTTATTTCTTTGGTAGAGAAGTAGAGGTGAAAAGATATGCAACAGGAAACCCTGATAATATGTTTCTCACAGAAAAATTGACATCTTGATACCATATTGATTTAGTCTATTGGACACCGCTGGCTATCACAGATGCAGGGTTATACTTAGAGAGAGAAGCTGACTCATTAAAAATGACAGACGTCACAGTACCTAGACATTTAGACAAACTTAGGATGTATAAACAGACAGGCTTTTTAAGTCCATTTCAATTTAATTAGCACAGGGCTGGCAGCCAGATGGACAGTATCAGAAACAGGCACCCTCAGTGAAATCATACGGCAAACAGAGCACCGGGAACTTGTCATCACTGTCCTTTGGACCTAGTATCTGAGGGACTAAGAGGCCTGCTGCATTCAGATTGTATGAAGAGAAGTGACTGTTACCTTTGGTCCTACAATACACTTAAGGGCCTGCTGTAATTGAATCAAGACACCTGAAGAAGAAAAACCCACCTGGCAGATGAAACCAGTGGATGAGCACTGCCGGACCCAGAGACTGAATTTCCTCTTTTTCCTCTTGCGCAGCTCCCTCTCTGTGCACGTGGCAATGAAAACAGGATCTTCGTCAATCAGGGGCTCATGTAGTACCTGCAATTGGCAAGAAAAGAGAGGTGGGGGGAAGAAACAGAACAGTACACAGTTATCAGGAAAAAAACGGTGCTTTAAATTCTTCCAAGGAAATAGAATTATTGTAGTGTGCTTGCGCACATCACCTCATACAAAGGAGCGAACCCATTTTTGTTCAACGCTACCATCCAACAAACCCCAAAGCCTGGCCAGGCACATTCCATTGTGGATGGTTGCACCACACATAGCCTGCAAACACTGCAAGGCATGGCTCTCACTTCTCACTATCAGCTACAGTTTAACGTCCATCCGAAATGTAGCCTCTACCTCTCACTATCAGCTACAATTCAACATCTCTCCAAAATGAGGTGCAGGGTAGGGGGGTGGGAGTTGTCAGCAGCATCCTTCTCCAAGCTTCATCATAAGCTTCATCTTGTTTGGCAGAATGCCTTCCACCCAAACATCCCTTACAATATGTTGTAAAGTACACTCTTTGGTTATAGCAAACGGAAACACACAGCAGAGAGGAAGAGAAGTTAAGGGAGAAAAAGGTATTTTCTGCTGCCATTTAAGGAGACAGTGGAGGCAGAAAATAATTTTTCCTGGTGGCAGCAGCTTCAGGGAAGCCTCTCTTACTTCAGGAGCTGAAATATTTGACAAAATGAGACAGAAAGATAAAGGACCAGAGGCAGGAATAGAAAAAGACAAGCCAGACTGGAGCAAGTAATGAAAATCTGTGAAAGTGAAGAAATTTCTGCATTCTGCATCCAGGTGATATAAGTAGTTCCCTGTTCCTTATAGCTATTCTGTCACACTTCTCTCCATTAATTCTATAGCAAAGTCAAAAGGTTTTACACTACAGAACCCACCTATAGAAAAGCACCTCCCCTCAGCACACAGGTAGCTGTGTATAACATACACACCCCTGGCTGCAGGAGCTGTGAGTTGTCTAGCAAGTCACTTTTGAGAGTACAAATGCTTGGAAACTGTTGAAAAGTCTCAGCTGATGAATGCTGACCAAATTCAGACATCTACATCTCAATCAGAGCAAGTCACTGCAGGCTCCCCTCCTAGTCCACGCAGGGGAAGCAGTCCCGGCAGGCTAAAATTAATACCCTTTTAAAAGACGTGTAAAAAGTGTCAGGTGGGTTATGATCTAAAGGAGACCACTCTTTCCCACTGACCACCACCCCAGGAGGCAGGCACCCCAGGTATCCACAAGGCAGAGGCGCTCACCCTCAGGTGGACCCTTTCCATGTGGGCACGTGTGCTACTTTTGTGCACATCTGCCGGCAGCCAGTGGCGGAAATGAGAACAAAGCTGCCATAAACCCGAGAGCGATGCTCCTAGGAGAGATGTGGTGGGTGAGCAGCTAAGCACCAGTGATGAGCAGCTGCTGGCCCCCTCAACACAAGATGTTTGTTGAACATCATTCTGTCAGCCCAAAATAGGCACCCGCTGCCCTCCCCACACAGCAGCGGCTGCAGACTTTCATTTAGACGCACTCCACTTCTTAACAGCTCATAAAACATTCACAGGACCATCTGAAAGCACTCTTGTGAAATGTTCAAATTATAGACCAAAATGCAGATGCGAGCAAGGAGAGCTGCACACAAAGCTATTTGTTCTTAAAGCTGCAGCTGCCCCATTTTCCTGCTGGAGCCAAATCCTCTTCCTCTCTCAAGGTCCACACAAAAAACCACCTTTCCTTTCCAAAGGCCACCTAGGGCATTTCACACTTCCACCTCAGTGAATCCTGACAGTGTTTTGCAAATATTAAATGTGCCCTTATTTGCTTTTGCCTTTCAGCATTTTCCATGCAGACGGAAGGACCATGTTGCTTGGAATGGGGTTGGATATACTATTAATTCCTCAGCTTCTGGAGAAGGCCCTCTTACCTGCCAGATCCCAGAGTGGTGTGGTTCAACTGTTATAATCTTCCCCTCTGTAGGATGGAGAGCAGCAGAAAGTAAGCATCACTTGAGGATATTTTTTACCCTCTGTCATTATCTTAGCTCCCTCCTCTGCACCACAGCATCAGCTCCCATCACAGCAACTCTACTGCATCCTGCTCACCCTTCGCACTCACTCTTTCTGCCTTCTAAGACACAGGAAAGCCTGTCAGCCTTAAATTTAGAAAGCAAATCAAGATATTGAAAACCTTTCCTCATCTTCCTCTTCTCTCTCACTCAGACCTGCGTCTTCTCAGGACCCAGAGCTTCCCCTTCTAGCCCCTATCCCAAATGTTTAAGTCATTTCTATTTCTTCATAAGAAGACTAATGCTGCATCAAAGTCTGCACTGAACTGCTAGAAAAAATGAATGAAAATGGAAACAGGTTAGGGCAAGATTTGCAGCTGCTGCAAAGAGGGAACTAGTTCCCTAGTTAGAGGGAACTAAAATGAAAAGCCTGGAGGCTTTGCTATTCTTGCTTCCTCCAGGTTGTCACCCCTCCATATGCAACTACTAGTTCAACAGCTGTAAAGGACTGCAAACAAGTCACTCTATGGGCTGTGCCTGCTGCTGGAAGAGCTGATCCCAATCTCATTTTCAAAGGGGGCAATTTTTTGGGGACATTGATATGGTTTTCTGGTGACAAAAAGTTACCCCGTTGTCACTGGCCAGTCTTAGTTAGTTCACCCTCCTTCATTTGCAGTCTCCTTGCTCCTTCTGTAATCTCAAATCCATCTCTTTGCCAAATCCCCCAGGTGGTGGTATTTTCTCCTTCCCCATTCCTGCTGTCACTGCAAAGGAGCGAGCTTTTCCAGGAATGAGCTTACTGCCCCTGTGGCATATTATTTCCTGCTTCTCATCTTCCTAGATAAAAATCTACTTTCAACCTTAATTGACTCCTACACGTATTCCTGGCCGCCTCTTCACCATCTTTGACTCACTCCCCAAGCCCTTCCATCTTCCTATTCTGACTTCCTTTCATGTAAGCTATCTTGTGGATTTTTAAATATAAATCATCCCCATTTTCTTCTTTCAAATTCTCAGTTTTGTTCGGGTCTAAGAAGCTCCTAATCTAGCTGCCGTGCTCTCCCAGCATTGTGGGTTTTTTTCCCTCTTCTTTATAGCCACCATCTCCCCTGCTTGATCTTCTTGCCAAGATTTCACTCTTTGTTTTCCCCTCAATATGTACACGCACTCCAAGTGTTGGAGTTACACCTTGGGGTCTTGCCTCTCTAGCAATTGCTCCACGTCACAACATCTTTCACTCACTGAACAAAACAGCTAGCCATTGTCAGGAGTGCCTGGTGTTCTTCTCCATTTTAGGTCATCTCCAAAGCCCCACAGTTCCACCCATCCTGCTCTTGACACAGGCCAAATAGGCTTGTAGGCAAAGCCCAGAGCCAATAATTCTTTTGAAATTGGACTTCCTATACTCCATTGCTCAAAATAATCAACAAAAATATCCTTGAGATAGTATGTCTTCTTTTAGCTCCATAACCATACCCCAACACAGGCTGTGTCTTCAGCCTGCCTCCTGGAGAAACTGCCTTAGCTTGCCTTGTCTCTGTTTTTTGATGGGTACAATCCAGTTGAAAACTGAGTCCCCTGGGCAACAGCACCTGTAGGCACAGATTCAGCCATTGCTTCTGCAACAGTAGCTTGTGCTTCTACCTCTTTGTTCCAAAGCTCCTCCCATCTAAACTAAATTCTCTGCTAGTATCAGACATCTCTGCTTGCATATCTGTCAGTTCTGATTTTATTACGCTGTGTTTGAGATCATCTCCCTCCCCTTCAGATAACCCCTTGCTATTCCCTTTTTTGGTCATTGCAGACATCCTTCTCCTCCTGCTGCAGATTTCACTGGCCAGTGAATCTGAATGTCAGTCTTACCTCCACCTCCTTGCAAGGTCTCCCGAGCTAGGCAGTGACTGCATTTTTCATGCTTTCTGAGTAACAGCTCGAAAATATTACTCCTTTTAGAGTAACAACCCACCCACCCAGTCAAGTTTTTATCCAAGCCCACAGCCATCTTCAGCGGTTTTCCTTTTAGCGTCAACATAGGGCCATCCTGCCCTACAGATTGCTGCTGAAAAGCTGTTCTCCTAGTCCATCACACTGGTCACATTCTTTTTCTTTATTTCTCTCTGATAGCTCTTCTGCAATGTTATCAGACAGATTCTTTCTCTTCAATTTCAAAATCTGTTTGGCCTCTCCACATTTTACTGATCCTCTTTGCCATCACTCAAAGATTAACTCCTACTTCCAATGGAGCCATGATTTCATGCTCCTCTGCCCATTTGTTCAGTCTTCAATTGACTCTCCTTAAAGGCAAAAAATAAGTTCTTACAGTGCTCCATTACCATTAGGTAATTTAAAAATAGCCATAACAGTTCATCACTTTATGCTGTCAAACTCTACCTAAAATCTGGCTTCATGAGAGGATCAACTGGCCAAGAGGTACAGGATATCAGAAATTTAACTTGCTAATCAATATTCTTACTGCTTCTCGATCTTTCTCTTGTTCCGTGTCTTATACTCATCCAACATTCTCTGAATACTTACATCTTTGTGTTACACTGACAGAAGCCCTCAGTCCAAACAGTCCTGGTTTGGGATCAGCACCCTTGCTCACAAAGAATCATTTTGAAAAAACAGAAAAGCTGAGATAGAGGTGTGACTTGAGCAAGATCTCATAATTTGGGAATGCCCAATGCCAAAGCAACATTTAATCATGAGGACACAAAAGAGCTACAAGTTGATCAGCCTGGTTTTGCCCCTCTGTTTTCAGAGAAAGCTGTCATCTAATGCTGTGAGCTGGTTTGGAAGAACTATGTTGAAACTGCTTAGCTGTTCCCTAAGATGCCACCAAAAGTGGAACACAAACAAGCTCCCTCATAACTGGCCAAACTTTAGCACCATGCCCTTGGAGCTAGAGGTTGGAGATCTCTTTTTTTACCAGGGAGTTCACACCTGCCTGAGGTAAGGACCTAAACCAGCTGTTCCCAGCTGATGTTTCACTGGGCAGACGCAGAACACTTTGGTTCCAAGATGTCAAAGAGAAGGTACTCTGGAGGGAGAGGGGAGAGGAGAGTGCTCAGAGTTGTGCTCCTGACTTCTCCCACACCAGTCAGAGGCAGCCAGAGACTGCAGTCCTGTCTAGTCACATCCCGCTGACAAGCATATAAATACTCAGCAGGCACAGAAGGATATTTGAGCAGTGATGTTATTTTCCTGAGCTCCTCTGGTTTCTGGAATTCAGTGTATATCCCTGGCAGGTGAGCACCCTTGAATTTGTTGCAATATACCTCCTGAACTCAGGCAGAGCATCCTTCCTGTCTTCAGGCACAGTAGCCCTGAACTGTAGACAGCAGCAGAGCTACAAAGCTAAACAGCAAAGAGACGACACTGATTTCAGGAACAGACAGAAAACTCCACCTCTGGTTGCTCAGGTAGAGCCAGTAGTTATCTATACAGAAGATGTTGGAGAGGTATGGGATGCAGAGAATATTCCAGTTATTGCTATCAAATCTAGGTCAGAACATAATTTTTTTTACTTCAGAAATTGAAGCTAGCACTGCTGATACAATTAAAATATTCTGGGCTTTCAATAACTTCAATAAGATGGAAAGTAATTATTTCCTTTTGTTTGCCTGGTATATTTAGCGAAATAATTATGATTCACTGGAGTGTTTTCTTTGTTTGGTATATTAGCATAGTTCTCTCTCTGTGTGCTTCCTTTCATAGAAACTGTGTTATCATTTTTGCATGCACATTTTTGGGCAGGGGGTTACACATGAGAAAAAAACCCTAAATATTCTCTGACAAAAATTCCACTTGAAGAATCACAGAATGGTAGGGGTTGGAAGGGACCTTCAGAGATCATCTAGTCCAACCCCTCTGCTAAAGCAGGTTCACCTAGAGCAGTGTGGACAGGACTGCATCCAGGCAGGTCTTGAATATATCTCCAGAGAAGGAGACTCCATAACCTCTCTGGGCAGCCTGTTCCAGTGTTCTGACACCCTCGAAGTAAAGAAGCTTTTCCTCACATTGAGATGGAATTTCCTGTGTTCCAGTTTGTGCCCATTACCCCTTGTCCTATCACTGGCCACCACTGAAAAGAGTCTGGCCCCATTCTCTTGATACCTGCCCTTTAGATATTTATAAGCATTTATAAGATCCCCTATCAGTCTTCTCTTCTCCAGAATAAACAGACCCAGGTTTCTCAGCCTTTCTTCAGAAGATTGATGCTCTAGTACCCTGATATCTTCACAGTCCACCGCTGGACTCTCTCCAGTAATCCCCTGCCTTTTTTGAACTGAGGAGCCTAGAACTAGACATACTACTCCTGATGCAGCCTCACCAGGGCAGAGTAGAGGGGGAGGATAACTTCCCGTGACCTGCTGGCCTCATTCTTTTTAACACGCCTCAGGATACCATTGGCCATCTTTGCCACAAGGGCACATTGCTGGCTCATGGTCAATTTACTGTCCACCAGGTCCCTCTCTGCAGAGCTGCTTTCCAGCAGGTCAGCTCCTAATCTGTACCAGTGCATGGGGTTATTCCTCCCCAGGTGTAGGACCCTACACTTGCCCTCGTTGAACTTCTCTGCCCAACTTCCAAGCTGTCCAGGTCTCATTGTGCGGCAGTACAGCCTTCTGGTGCGTCTGCCACTCTTCCCAATTTTGTGTCATCAGCAAACTTGCTGAGGGTACACTCTGTCCCCTCATCCAGGTCATTGATGACTATGTTGAACAAGACCCACTACTGACCCATGGGAAACCCCACTAGGTACAAGCCTCCAACTGGACTCTGAGCTGCTGAAAGGAACCCTCTGAGCTCTGCCATTCAGCCAGTTCTCAATCCACCTCACTGTCCATTCATCTAACTGACACTTCCTAAGATTACCTATGAGGATGTTACAGGAGACAGTGTCAAAAGCTTTGCTGAAGTCAAGGCAGAAAATGTCCACTGCTCTTCCCTCATCCACTCAGCCAGTCATGCCATTATAGAAGGGTATCAGATTGTGCAAGCGTGATTTCCCTTGGTGAATCCATGTTGACCAACTCCCACACTCTTTTCTAGCTCTCCAAAAATCTATAGAAGAAAAAAATGTGAAAGCAGATGTTGCACTGCTGGCTGGATGCAGGCTGTCTGCTCTGTCCATAGGGATGAGCTAAACATGGCATCTTCCTAAACTATGTTTTGTGAGTCCACACTGCCAGAGGAAGGAAGTCAAGCAAGTCAGTAACAAGTCTACCTACAAGTCAAAACAGCCTTGCTATATTCAACAGCAAAGAGCCCAAGTCATTCCTTTGCTTGATGCCATTTACAAGAAGTTAGCCTAGAGCTTTAGCATAAATTACAGCCCCAGCACAAACCACCCAGATCTCATGCCACCCACACCCCACGAACCTCATGTTTAAGATACAGGTGTACAAATCCATTTTGAATTTGGGATTACAGTATCACTGATTACAGAAACCTGCATCCCTCTTCCCAAAACACTTTCAGAGGCAGCACATCCAAAAGCCCATCTGAATTGGTCTTTCCTCTTGCCTTTTCCCTTTGTTTCTGTGCAACTGGGTTACTATTTTTAATTATTTCTATTATTTCACTGCATTTCACTGAATTTTTAGATTTGGAAGGGACCACAGAGATCATCTAGTCCAACTCCCCTGCTGAAGTAGGATTGCCTAGAGCTAGAGCATGTTACTCAGGACTGCATCCAGGTGGGTCTTGAAAATCTCCAAAGAAGGGGACTCCATGACCTCCCTTTCTCACTGGGACTGACATTCTGAGCTTGATGTTTGCTGAAGTCTGCTAATTTGACTCTAGACAATTTCCAGGGAGAGGTTTTTCCTGTTATTTTCAGCAGATAGGGTCCATGACTCTTGAGGTAGGATGTGTGCAGCCCTGCCTGATGGCACCCAGGAGGATGTTAGGCACAAGGCTCCTTTCAGGACGTGGGCTAGAACATCCTCAGTAGGCTACCAGTGCCACACTAAGATATTTTTAACAACATATTCAAAACATTTTTCTTTCTCACAGAGTTATTTTTGGCACTGTATTTTCTTGCTTTTTGTTCTGCTCAATACCACTGAAATGTGCTGTATAGAAATCACTGACGTAAACACTGATGAAGGAGCAGAGAAGTGGAGGGGGCAGGAAGAGAACTGGGTTGTCATTACTTCTCCCCCCACACTTTTTCTCTTTTTTAAAGTAAGATCTCCTTACCAAGCTCACCACAGGCACACATTTCGCTTGTAAAGAATTAGATGTTTTGCCTCTGCAAATAGGACACTATGATTTTGTCAGTTCAGTTCTCAAACCTTGCTTGGGAGGGGGGGAAGAGAGATGGGATATACAAGCAAATCAAATTTTATCCTTTAATGGATTTGCACTCACAGCATGTCCCACAGCACACCATTATAAGCATTTACATTAGACACAGTGATCACATTTCTGAAGCCTTTATCTTCCACCCATTGAAGTCAGTGGCTGTAAGGATTAGATTTCGTATCTTAATGAGACCTCAGTCCCAACAATACCCTGTCTTTCACTGCCTGTTTTGTCTTGATGAAAACGCACCTTGCTGGCACAGCTTAGTGAGAACACTCCTCCCTCCTCCACCCTATCAGATTTTTAGACAGCTGTGTTGTCCTGTATTTATACAGGTATGATTTTTTAATTGTCTATAAAGTAGAAAAAACCTGTAATCACTCCCAGTTTATTTTAGGCACACTTCAATAAATGTGATGCATCTATGTCTTCATTAATTTTGTGCAGTGGGCAAAAGTGTGATCCTTCAGGGTAGAAATAGGAAGAAAAAGAGGACGATGGACACAACACCCTTTCCAAATGTCTAGGACAAATCTTTATATTCTGAAAATAGAGAGTCGATTGAAAAGTTATTTCAAGCAGTAACATATTTCATGCTTACTCCTTTATATTTCCAGGCTTCTGAATATGACCAGTAGCAGCAGCTCCAAAAGGAGATAAATTATACTGGAACAAAGTTTAAATAGTGTATGACGAATATGAAAAAAACATTTCTTTGCACTTTAAAAAAAAATAATTGTTCAACTGTACAGCTATAGTCAGATAACCACCAGCTGCAGAAATTTCTATATTTAGCTCCTTACATTGTCTGCTCAGTCTATGGAGCAGTCTCCCTACAGAACAGCATTCTGCTGTACCCCTAGTTGTATCTGCAAGCAAAAATTTATTGGAGTCATGTTTACTTTTATCCCTGGTGGTCTAGAAATAGATAGTTCCAGTTCGCTGGCACTTTGGTTCCAAATCCACAAATTGGTAAGTTTTTCCATAGGAGTATCACCTGCTATTAAAAACCAGGACTGGCACAGGGAGCAGCCTGCAACCTCCCATTCTCAGGAGAGCAACAACTAGTGGTGCCAACCTCACTGAGAAATCCCTAGGCTTGTTTAGACCACTAAAGCAAACAGACCCAGCTCAGAGAGCATCATTCCTATTGAAAGATGTTGGGTACCAGCACTGCAGAGCTGTAAGTCAGACATTGCTGAGCACTGGGATAGGACAGGGCTGCATTCTCATGCTTCATGAAGGCACTGCAGCATGGCTTCATACTGTGAAGCCCCAGCTCTTTCTTCAGGTAGCTGTGCTCTGTGCATTCAGTCACAGCACGACAGCCTAGATGTTCCCTGCCAACAGGGATGCTTAATGCTTACCTGGGCTTGTGAAGGTCTAAAAGCAGAGTCAAAGCCATTCTGCAGAGAGTCCAGAAAAGGCTGGATTTTATAGAGGCCATGTGTTGTCTGGCTTGAGCGGAAGGCCACAATGTGGAAGTACTTCAGGATCTTCTCAAACCGTGATTGTGTCATGATAAGTGCAATGCTCTTGTTGCTGTAGAAGCCACTGCTCCAGATGCTGAGAACGGACTCACAGTGGTGGATGCTGGTTGATATCATGTAGCCTAAGAAGGCCTTCATTTCTGTCAAGGTGACATCAATCCAGGTATCATCACTACCGAACCTCTCCTGGTACTTCTTGGCATACATGTTGGTTTGGACCACCATATTCTTCAGTACGTTGTCAGGGACAAAGAGCTGAAAAAAGTCCATGGCACTGGCAGTCAGGGGCATTTTTCGTGTTGGACCTAGGACAAAAGCAAGAAGGGAAGATAAACTCACTCTAGATCACCTCAAGGCATATTACAACAGGATTAACTTTCCTAAAGCAGGAAAAGAAGGCCAAAGTGATGGCAAGTCAGGTAACTCCTCTGAAAGTGTACTCACAGTCTGACAGATCTCATCAGGAAACTTTCCCCCTACATTCTCTGCCTTCCTCCTATATGATAGAAATGTTGCACACTCTGCATAGCTTATTCCTCTGCCCTGCACACTCATTAGTTTGTAGTGTTGCAGGTCTGTGAGGCAGCATGGGGTTTCATTTTTCCACGTATGCACTATCTGTACCTTTTACTCTCAGCAGCTGTTGAAGCCTTTTTCTGGAGAGTTTTTTACTTGTCCATGTATGTCAAGGCACTGCCTTCCCCAAAACAACCCAGAAGGAAGGTGTTTGAGCCCTCCAGAGAGAGAGTGCTGCCCCCATCCCAGCAGACATGATTTCTGGGCACTAGAACCTGAGCCCACCTTTTATTTTGCACCTCCAGTTCCTGCCCAGCTCATTGTCATTAACCCTGTGACTTTCAGATCTACTTCCACTGCACACACACAGCCATCCAGGTCATGTCTATGTGCTCTTGAGTTGTGTGTCCCTGCCATCACATTGGAGCCTTGCATACCCTGCACTCTGACATCGCCATGAGAGCACGTCACCAGAACAAGTCAAAGACACCATGTGGCTAGTGTCACTGTCCACGTCACAGGGAATATTTTTGGCATTACAATGCACAGGCTGGTCATCTTCCTCCCATAATGTAATCAAACTTGTGGTCTTGTGCTGTCATTACTCTAGCTTTTCACTGATCTTGCACCTTCTCTGCCAGTTACAGCTATTCCATAAGAAGAAGGGGAGGGAGGAGAGGGGAAAGGAAGGCTGTAAGGGGTGTCAGAACTGTATCAGTGTAACAAGGTTATCCTGTCAAACCCCAGATTACATTAAACTGAATTAGGAATGTTGAGTCTGCAATACCAGGGAAACAGACACCAGCCCTTACAGCCCTCTCTCCTCTAATCCCTTCCATAAGCTAATCAAGTTCCATTTTAAAAGTAGTGGTAGCGCTTTAGTCACCAGGTAAGGGCTATGGAGACAGGGACGTTCTCTTTTCATCTATAGAAGCAAAGAAAATCAATACACCTGAGAGGGGTACCATGGATAAACCCGATGGACAGGGCAGTGCTCAAGAGCAGTTCTACATCCCTGTGTGAAAGACAGTGTCATGATTGTAGCCCTAAACTAAGAGCTGGATCCAATAAATACTGTGCCTTTGTTTAACAGCCTTGGCACTGTCTGAAAAACACTCTTCCTGACCAAAAGCAGAAGGCAAACAGCTTCTCATTCAAAGCTCGGCCTAACAAGAGCAAGTCTTCCTTATACCATGTGGCTGCCTGGATCTCAGCATCAGTTCTCCCACATGAATCAGAGCACAAGATTTGCCATTGTGTGATCTGGCTCTGCAGAGATACACTAATTTATTGGTCAGGTTGCATTGTCCACTACCCCTTTATCTCAGCTCACACCCTAAATTACAGCAACAAGTATAGTTTGCAGAAATTTTGCATGAAACTTTACTGCAAGAAACTACACAAATACTGTGGTTGGACTTGCTTTTAAGCCTCAATGCTTGGGTGCACTCTGGTAAACTCAAGCTATTAGAAGGACAGTAAAAATAGCACCAAGACATTGAAACAGTGAATCTTCAAATTGAAAAAAAAATTAAAAAAACACAAACAAAAGTGGATTTTTTTCCAAGTGCAATGGGTAAAGAAACATATATTTAAAGATTACTTTCCAATTTCAATTTGTGAGATTGAGAAACAAACTGGAAGTGAAACAGTTCAGTTGAAAGCAAATTCCTCTATATAGCAAGACCAGAGTAAAGAGCCCCACACAAACCATGTTCTTGTTTCTAAGCAGAAAATGTCAGCTTAAAGGGCAAAGGGTTTTCATTAACAAGTGAAAACTATGGGGCCAGATAGATATATTTACTTAACCTTAACTGCTATTGCAGTGACAAAGCCTCTTAACAAAGAGTTCTCTTCTGCTCAGGAGATTTACATTTTGCTAGCACCCACTAGACTGTTGTAGCTGACATAAAATGCTCTACAACCGATTCTGTATGAAGGATTTACAGCACATCACTTCCTCCTTCCACACAGCTCAATCAGGTTTTGACATCCTACAGCAGATATGGCTTTCTGATACCAACACATAGCATAGAGTTTATTCCTACTTATACAGAAAGTCTTGAGCAGCTATTGAACACAACTCCAGTGCCCAGGCAGCCTTCCAGGAAGAGCATAGAGGCAGTTTTTGAAGTCTTGCCTTTAGAAGCAGAAGTTGGGAGTGGGAGTAACATTTTAAATCTTGCCTACAGCAACCAAAATGCAGCCATAAAGCATTAAGTCTTACCAAGTGAAATATGTCAGTCTTGAGACAGGTGGACATGGACAATAGGGTGTACTCCATCCTTAGGAAGTCAAGAGCAATCAGGTACTTTTGTATGTAATTAAGTTTCCAATAGCTACAGAGGTCTACCTTGAAAAAGGATTATGGAAAACTGCCAGTATACTGGATAGGACCAACCCTTCTTGCCCAACAGTCCTTCTCCAGCCACACAGAATCTGTCTGCTCCCCTTCTTCAAATAAATGTGCAAGATTTGTAGCCCACTCACCATGCAGAACCCACGCAGCTCTAAAAAAGTGAGCTGAATCACTTTCTGACTCAAACATCAACCTAATTGTTGACTAAATATAATTCTGAAAGCCCCTGTATAAACTCATTGTCTTAAAAAACAGCCTTTATTGGCAAAGCGAGCTCACTTGATTCATAATTTACTGATATGCATTAAAACAGTAGTGACATTGAATTTCTGTAGGAAGATAACTGAATTTTTAACATGAATTGTGTTTTGAATAGTTAATGACTAGTCTAAAATAAATTATTTAAATATGACTTTCTATCTAAGTACACAACATTTCCCATATATAGAGCCAACTGTGTAAGAAACCCAAATAGTGAATTCACACATTTTAAGGATTTTTACATTGACTTAAATGGCATTTACCCAGATGAAAAGAGTTCAGTGTTCCATACATGCACCACTTACCTTTCAAAGCTTTACTTAGTCAAATGAAATAGTGACTTTGCCTAGTCTTCCATTCTCAGAAAGAATATACAATTACGACTGTAAGTTTTGGATTTTTCTTTCTCTTCTGCCCTAAAGTGCGTGCATGGAGAATATCTTTATTTATGTAGGGTTTTTTTTTCTTTATAAACCAATCAGGCTTTCCAGTGTAAGCTATTACAGAGTCAGAGCACAAAAGCACTCTTGGTGTTTCCAACGTGCAGCTAGACCCTGTGGTCTTGGACACCCAGGGTGGGACAGAGCTCTACTGAGTAACCTCTGGCCAGGCAGCACCCATTCCAGCACTAGCACTTTGGCCTTGCTTAAGTGACTTCCTCTGTTATGTAAAATAACAAACTTCCTCTTTTAGGATGCAATGTACACACGCAAACTTTCCTTCTTCATTCTCACCCCATCCACCAGCAAAAGCTTGCACATGCAATTGGCAGCAATTACCTCGCAAGTCATTATTGCTACTAAATAAATATTTTTGACCAGGTTCATTCCATTTTCTGTTTTGCATTCAGAAACAATGTCTCCCCCAGAGCCATAGCTATTTAAATTGTAAGAATAGACTCAAAATAAATGAAGCAGGTAAGCAGGGAAAGCCATTTGTGTTTCCTACTGGAGACAGGATTGTGGAGCGGAGGCTGGCACCTCGCCCTTGGATGGCACACTCCACAGAACCCGTTTTGGCTCAACTCAGCTCAGGGCAAACTGCAGCAGCTTTGCTGGGTCCAAGGCCTGGCAAGACAGCAGGCTGCCTGCTCAGCTTCTCAGCAAACCTACACATTGCAGAAAAACCAGAAAGATTTAAGAAAAAGTTCATGTGAAACTTCTGTGTGACCACCCTTCAAGCAGTCTCTTTGCATCCTCCTACAATCTCTGGTCTTCTGTCTTGGATGGGCCCCTACCAGTTATATTTTTACACCTGCTCCAATCCCACCAGCTTCTAGTCTTCCCTACTGAGCAGCACATTAGGAAAAAAATAACAACTCCAAGTGGATTAACTGCTTTTTCCTTACTTAATTGGTTTTCAGGACTACGTAATTTGAGCACATTTTTAATAGGTTAATTTATCATTTTCCATTTTTCCTGTTCTGATAGCCAACCCGTTATTTAGTAGCTCAGAGTTCATAGACTCAGAATAAAAGACAGAAAGTTCCAAAACCTACCATAATGTATTGGTGCTTACAACATAATATACAAATCCTTAAGGAGGTCAAAAGCATTGTCATTTTGGGTAGGATAAATCAAATGTGTAAGAAGAAAATGAAGTGCAAGAAAATTCTCCTTTTGCTCTGCTGCGCAAAGGGGTAAGTGATCTCATTCAAAGTGTAACAGAGGTTCCTGATAAAATATCCCGGTACCTTGACAGTCCCAGGAGTCACCATATGTATGTCAAACCAAATTGCATGGTTTGGAAAAAAACATTGTATACAGAGCTAATCCAGTGTTCACTTTGATATTAATTTAACTTCACTAGCAATTGGGCAGAACCTTAATAGTCCTGAATCAGGCACAAGAGTATATATATAAAAAAAGCATCAGTTTAAGTATTTAGAAGTAATTTTATTTTCCTCTTTGCACAAAAATCTAACAACTCATAGTCATGCATGAGAGTAGCACATTTAGGTGTGTTACGTACAGATAGGTACCTAAGAAAAATCTATCCAGAACCTGTTATTTTTGGCAATCGGGAAGTATTTTCTCCTCTGACATAAGGCATAGCTTTCAAAGACCAGGGTTTGAGAGCCAATTAATTCCTTCTTCCCAAGTCCAAGCAGTTAAAGACTGTTTTATATTCCTGAGAAGTCACCTTTCCAAAAGAACACAACATATTTTTGGGTCTTATTTAAAGAACATGAAAAAATGCTGATAGAAGTTTTCTGTCAGAAAATACACATTCATCAAAAAAATCATGATGTTTTTATAGAAAGCGTCAATAGATAAAACATGACAGTTTAAAGATTTTTTTATCTTTCTCAATGAGTAGAGACCAATAGAAAGAGCTGAAAAAACAGCAAGAAAATCAACACCAATGTTTTAATATTTCCCAAGTGAGTTTTTCAGAATTTTGGTTTCACACTAAGTTCCCTCACACAAGCTTTGGAAGCACTGGAGCTTATCTGGCTTGCCAGAAAATAAGTTTTCATATCAGCTCTGTTCTTAATGGCCTGGAAGAAATATTTGTTCTCAAACCATAGCCAGTTTGATGGCCTTATGACAAGCCTGTCAAGATATCTTGAAGTACATGCATCTAACAATTCTCTTCTGCATTTTATTCCAGTTTATTTCAGATACCACTTTCTTGTAGGAACTGGACAGCAAGTATCCAGGTCTTTAATCTAGGATATTATGCAGCATGTATTTTGTTCATCTTCCTTAAAATAAAAAGCAAACAAAGCTTCAGTGACAAGTCTACTTTGGCAAAGGAGTCATCCTAATTTACACTAGCTGTGGTTCTGACCAATAGTTCAGGGCAAGTAGATGTTTGAATTTGTTATTTTGGTAGATGAATCTTACTTGCTTTTAGGAGTGCCTGGCACAAGAATTCTACATAAATGATGAAAACATGATCTATACCATAGAGTTGCTTGGAGCTCAGAGCCAATCTATGCAGATACAATACAAAAACCCTACTACACAACTCCCAAAGAGTCACGATATCATCTCTTTTTTACATGAGAAACATGAAATTGGATGTGGTCCTTCCAAAGATGGTTCTGTTAGACCATAAGAGCTCCCTCAGCAGCTCATGCTTTTGGGTAAGTTTTTACTAGATCACCTTCCCCCAGAAACTTACTTTGCACCCTTGCCTGTGCACTTAGTAGCATGTACTTTTGCTCTACATTTGGTTTCAGTTAATTTTATTCCTAGCATTTTAGCAAAGTGTGATTTCACTGCACTTTTCCAGCCTCTGACAAGGTCTCCACATCTGCACGTAATAACCATAGTTACAAAAATTGTTCCAAACAGCTCCCATGAACAAGCACTTTTCCCTTTCCTGCCCAGCATTACAAACAACGGTTTTCCTTGCAGCATCGGCAAAAAAGTGATCCACACATTGCACTCTGACTTCTGTCCATGGAGAAAATTAATAACTGTGTCAAAAAATGAGCCTAGGACAAATGAAAACCAGCACACAGCTGCTTAATGCTGACTCTGGTCAAGAGTCCCTGGCCTCCACACCAGACAGTACAAGATAAAGAACTTATTTAGTAAACCAAACAGTAAAGTTTAAACTAAGTGTTAAAAAAAATAGCAAAGTAAGGCATTTCCTGCAATTCAGCTTGCTTCCCTGCTAGGTACTGGACCCAGATACTCATCTCACTTCCTTCAGCTATATAGCAAAAGCCTTGAGAGTCAAGTCTAGCATGTCAACCTGGCACAGGCCAGGGACAAATAACATACCTGTTCCTACCCAATATAAGACGGCCTTCCCACTCGATGTGACAATGGCCTCCCAAGGCCCAGGGTGATATAACCAAGGCACTCTGCCCGCTCCTGCCCCATGCTGCTGTGCTCTAGCTGGCCATTCAGCCTGGACAAGGTGAAGAACTTTGATGGAGAACCAAGAATAAGACTGGCATGCCAACAGTAAAGAATTTTGTCTGTCACTCAGCAAGTTACCATGTGTGATAAAACACTGTATGAAAACAGTTAAATTTCCGAGCATTTTCAGGGGACCAAGCAGGCGAGTCTTAAAGCTTTCCCATTGACCAAATGTATGCTGTGCCACCAACAGCATTGGTCTGAGAACATTTGAGAGATGTTATGGCAGTCTTCCAAGAAGTGTGGCTTGTTGCCACAGTCAAAAAACAATTAAGAGAGTATTTATTTGTGTTTACCATCATGTTTAAAGCTTCAAAGCCTTCAAGCTGCAACAAGTGAAGTAGAAACCTTTTCACACCTTTAATTATGCACTTAACTTAATTTCTGTTGTGAAATCTTACAACCTAGCAATCACCATTATCCACACCCAAAAGAACCTTCTAAACACTGGTACACCGTCTTATGGTTAAAATAATTTAAAAAAGCCAAACACTTTAAAGCAGCAGAGTCAATGCTGAAACAGTAGCATATCGTCTCAGCTTACACAATCCTTTGCACGTTATCCATTTGGCTGTGGGACTGAACACACTTGACCCCCCCTCATCAGGAGAACTCCTGTTACAGCTACTTCCATGGCAATAGTCCATTGCACTTTATACTAACATTTTACTGCACTCCACCATCAGAGCAGATTGGCTGCTCCTGACAGTCCAGCTGACACTGAGCATTTCTAGCAGGTTAGAGACAACCATGAACATGCTGACTCCATTCATTATCTGTAATACAGCTTTTGGTAGGTCACCGAGCAGTTACACATCTGGCTGTGGGCACAGCTGTGTACATTTATGAAATAACTTTACAAAGCAGCACAGATTGTTTTATGTCAGCACAACTTCCCTTACCAGCAGGGTGACCTTCGTAACTAAATCCCAGAAGGCTGCTTTGGGATGGTCCAGTGGTGAGGGCCCCCCTGCACAGGTGGCAGTTCTTGGAGATGTAATCCATCTTCACATTTTTCTCTTCCAGGTTCCTGGTCTGTTCTAGTGCACACTGTTCAGAAATACCATTACCTGTATGCAACTTGCTCCTTTCTGGCAATTTAAAATAAAAATCCACCTGTATAAGCATCAGCAATATTTATGTCAGGACCCTGCCTCCAAAGGGAGGAATTTTTGTGTTTGAAGAAGAAAAAATAGCCTAGGGCAAATCATCAGGACATGTAATTTATCTTTGTAATAAAATGTCAATAAGCAAGTGACCCAACTAATGAGATGCTGAAAGCCTTCTTGTCAACTCCTGCATTTACACGCAGCGCACACATACGCCACTGAATAATGAACCTCTTGGCTTTGAGCAAGTCTTATGAGGAAATGTTTTTCTGGTTTTGTTCAAAAATTGATTATTTAAAAAAAAAAAGAAAGAATTTATCAACTGGAAATCCAGACAGTTCAGTCAAGCATTAGAGACAACCTTTTCATACAAAAGCATGTGTTTCAGTACAGGACTTCCTAATGATTCATCTCCTTCCCACATGAGCTAAGGTAGCTACAGTACCAGTCTCTGCAATTGCTTCCTGGCATCTACAGCCTCTTCCTGGAGAAGACAAGGAACAGTTGTTAGGGTAAGCACACAGTCCCCAAAGTGTTCAATGCTTCTTCCCATGCACAGGACTAAGCACCTATTGCTGACCCACTTGGGAGAGGGTGATGAGTGGGACACTCTTGCTGCAGCCAAACTAGAAGGGCTCAAAAACCAGACTCTGCCCTAGGAAGTTGGTGCCAGGAACTTGGTTGCCCATTTACTCCTGCCCCTTTTGTTTGACTGCGTTTTTCCATCTTTGTTCTGCCTGCCCTTAGAAGTGACAACTGCCACAGGCCATCTGGACATCTAAACTCAAAAATAGCCAAGCTGATGGAAAGTTCAATAAATTACTTCTATATACCATGCACATGACCATCCCTAATCCTCTTACCACATGTAGGATACATGACACACTCCACAGCACTCCAATTCCTTGGTCTTCCAAATAACTCTTAAAAACTCACAACTTTTCATTTTTAAGAAGCCAGAGCATATCTTCAACTACAAAGTGTAAAAAAACCCAACTTCAAAAAAGGCAATCATCTGTGCAAAAAGGTGGATTTACTACTTGTACTGCCTGTCTTAACTCCAGGGTGATGCAGACATGTTTATAAACCACTGTACCCCCAGGGAAGGCTTTCGGGGAGTTGTATCTGCAGAGAGTGAGCCAGAAACACAACCCAGAGCTGAAGAGCGCAGGGAAGTCAGAGCAGGATCTAGAAATAGCAGTCCCAAAGCAACACAGCTCTGCTCCTGCAACCTCTGCCCAGTTACTGTGTGCAGCCAACGTAACTGCTCAGCAGCCAGCTGCCCCCACGACCCACACCGTGCCACACAGCCACCAGGGCACAGCCAGGCAGGAACGAGGCAGCAGGACTAGGTTTGCAAAGAAGAGCATCACCTGTTTTTAGGAAGGAGCTCCTCTCCTTCAGGAGAGATGCTTTGTAAATTTGGAGCCAAAGTACATCTCCTCAAGCACAGTCTCAGTGTGCTGTACTCTAAGATCAGGCAGGGAACAGATTTGGGGTCACCAGACAGGCACAGCTTACTGGTAGCCATCCATCAGGCCAAATCACAGTTACACTTAGACATCTTCCTCTCTGCTCTTCTTGGGGGCTGCCAACATATGAACCAATAAAAGCTGAAAGAGCCTGTAGGATTTAATCACTGTAACGACATATCTCAGCTTATAAAAGGAAGAAGTAGCTTGTATTTCTCATTTTGGACCTAGCAGCAACAGAGACTTCATACAGCAGAGGTTTTTAAAGAACTTCATGGTCTGCTCACATTAAATAAATAAATAAATACAAATGGTTCTGGTGATGAAATCCGGTTCATATTAAATAGTAGAGTGGAAGACAAAGCCAATAAATCTTTCTGCTATATAAAAAGCAGGTCCAAACATCAGTTCCTTAAATCGACAGGTATAGTTACACAGGATGCACCTATGAGACAAATTTAAATTAGTAACATGGGAACAACTACTGCAAAGCATATCCTTCTGTTTGCAAAGTGCCAAGCACTTCACATTAAGGACTCCTACAGAGGTTTCTGGGCATTATCACAACAGAAATAATAGCTTCCCATTCTGTAACCACAGATTAGGACATTTATAGCATGAGACCTCAGTGTCTGGAGCTTCACATTTCCTAGCTATATTCTGTCTCTTATAGAAGAAGCATGCAATCTTCGCAGTAGGTTCCAGAGCCGATCTTGGATTACGAGAGCTAAATCCTCCAAAATTTGGAAAAATCTGTCTGAACAAAAGCCTCTGACTGATTAGAGGCCATAGGCAGAGTCAGTGGCATGCTTAAGGTAACCTCTTAGTAATATAATAATATGGAAGTTTCTGAGAATGTTTTGTCCTCTGTAAACCCTGGCCCCATGTCCTGCTTGTATGCTGCTATCTATTTATTGACTGATTTTCTTTAAGGGGAAAGATGTAAGCTGCTTTTTTCATATCAGGCTGGCGTACGATTTCATGGTATGATGGAGTGTATTTACTCAGTGAGAAGTAACTGGAAAAATTCCCATTTAAGCAAGGGCTATGAATTCTGACTGCTGCTCAAAGACAAAGTGGTGCTTTCCTTCTAAACTGCCTGCCCACCAAGCAAGAGCAAGTATTTCCTGAGTTCAGGAACTGGGAGTCAGCCTCCCTGAATGTTTTACTCTGTGACTGATATGCTCTGCTATCTTAGGCTAATCATATCATCTGTGCTTCTGGCTTATCCGTGTCCCAGCCTGGCACTGGGACCTATGCCCTGTTCTCCTTTGCTGCATTCTGCACATTCCCAGCCTTCCCCAGCCACTCGCTGTTGTCTGACTCCGACCTTCCCCGGGCCCCACTTCTCTGCTGTTTTCCCCACCTTTCCTCCTGCGTTTTTGAGTCACTGCCATACCTCAGTTTCCCATTTTTGGCACCTCACTTAAGTGATGAGCGAGGCTTATGTTAGTGTGAATTATTCAAGTCTACAACTGCTGTTTCTAAGGATACATTTTGAGACAAGGATTAGCTGTCAGATAATACAAGAGCTCAGCTGGGTCAGTGTTGGTTAGGAGCCTGTCCGACTGTATGTTATTCAGTTGTAAGTCACAGAATAAAGATCTGCACTTGTGCCAGGCCAGCCTGTAGCCGCTCAAAAGAAAAATAAATTAGATGTCTCAATCTCCTCTGTTTCTTTTTCCTCTTCTCTCCCCAGCTCCCAAGCTCTGGCCCATGTGAATTAACACAGTACTGATGTCTACAGTCATACTTCCATACATCTTTTTTTCCATCAAACTTTTTCTGGCAAGGAATACCTATGAAATGCCATATCTGCTGGTGAAGGAGGTCTGCTGCTGGAGACTTTTCCCTTTAATTTTGAAGACAGTGTAATGTTACATGAAAACGTTGAAAGTTGCATTCCCTGACTCTTTTCTTACAATCCACAGGTGTGAGCATACCGCTCCTAGACACTCTTCAATCATTCTCAATGTTATGAAAGAAGCATTCAAAATTTTAAAGTGTGGATTCAAATTCTGTAGGCTTAAAAACAAAACACCAAAAAGGTGACATAAGACATAAAGAAAGACAGAAACATACTCTTTTGTATAGCCCAGCCAGCCAGCTCACCAAAATCAATTTCATTTCATATCAGATGTGAAACAACTCATGTAGAGCTGCTGTTCCAAGTCCCTTTCTTGCCTTGGCCAGTCCCTGTTTTCAAGGAAGTTCCAAATATCTGTGTGGAGCACATCAGTGTTTAACTGGGACCACAGCATTTTCTACGAGGACAACTCAATTCTCTTGATGCCTCACAGCCTCCACGTAAACAACAAACAATTGAGGATTATTTAAGCATGGAAAAACTCTTCTTCCTTTTATTGCTACTGACATCCAGCCATGTCTGCCTCTTTACCACTGTGCTTTCTAGAAAGCCGAGGGCCCCCATTAATGCCCTGAGATGCTGCCTCAGTCAGTGTTCATTTATCAAAACTCCAGTGCAAGCTTGCTTTTCAGGAGAGATCAGTCCATGCTGCTGCTCCAGCTGGGGTAATAGCATTGCAGCTCTGGCATTAAGAACGCTCATCTCTTTACAAACCTCCTTTCATTCTCTGATTTAGTTTTTTCCTTTGAATATGGAATCCCCCAGGAAAAGGAGTATCTGAGAACATCAGGTTTTGATGGCTAAGTTTTTCTTTGTCTCACTTGACTCTGTGTGCAGAAACAGACAGGCAAATACAGAAGAAGAAAACGTATCTCTGCAGGGAGGCTCCTACTTTCTAAGCCTTCCAGACTTTACTGCTAAAGTTGGTTTTATATTAGTGACAGATTTGCTCCTTTGTATTGCCCTTCCACTCCCTCATCTCTTGTTGCCATGTTCACAAAGTTCTCATTAAACATTTCTCTCCATTCATTCTTTATTTATGTTGACTGCCTCATAAAATAAAATTAAGAAAAGTAAAAGACCTGCTGTGTCTCATTCAATCCCATCAGCTTCTTCCATCATCTTTGATGCGGTTTCTTTCCTCCTCACTAACTGTGAATAGCCCTAAATAGGTAGCATTTTCCCTTCCACATCAAGAATTGATTACATTCCTCCCTTAGGGCCAGATTCAACTAGGTCCTAAGTGCTATAACACCCATCGATATTTTAGTAGGGAAAAAACCTCTCCTTGAGATTATTAGCAAGGCCAGTTCTGGAGTTTTTATAACCTAGTGTGATCAAAACCTCAAGCCCTCTAGGCAAACTAGAATGTTATTTATTTGGGGAGGAGGGAGAAGGGAGAGAGAAAACAGAGGAAGCAGGTGAACATACCACTTTTCATTACAGCTAAACACTAGATCTGGGTTTGCTATTAAGAAATTTTCTTTCTGGGCCTGCGTCAGTCTGGCAGAGCTGGACATAAATGACCACAGTCCTGCTTACCAAGCACAATTTGTTTGCTCACATAAGAACGTAATATCAAGATCTTGTCACAGACCCTACTGGAGTGGTTTCCAACATGGGGTGCACCCACCCCAGGGAATACACAAGACAATCTTTGGGTGCTAGCAGAAACTATTTTTTGGTACTGTTCATAAATAAAACAAGATTTTTAAATAGCATTTATTTCATCTTTATCTCATCCTTTTAAAATTTCTATTTTTGTTTATGTTTTATAATGTGCCTAGTATATTAGCACAGTAGTACATATATACAATTCATAAATAAATAAGCATAGATGTAAGGTACCTGCTTGAAAAACTTCTACTGATAGGGATGCATAAAGTGTTGTGCAAAAAGCGTTCTCCAAAAGTGTTTGGAGAACACTGCCCTACAGTTTTTCAGTAATAGCATTCAGGATTAGAGCAGTCAAGTAGACATAGTTCACCCTCATTTTAGTAGAGAGCCGAGTGCCAACTTGAGTTGTGTAAATTTCAGCTGATCTACCTCTAGGTTTTATACCAGTATAACCAGTTTGCTCTGAAAAGAAGTCATTTCCCTTTGTCCTCCCTACAAAACTGGATTTTTTTGTAAGAACCAGGTACTGGTAGTATCAGTCACAGGGACTTTTGCATTGGTATAACTGTTTCCATGTCAGTCTGCTACAGTCTAGTAACGAGCTAATATCATTAAAGTAGTACCCCATATGCATTTAAGTGTGCGCTTATAAGCTTCTCTGGATTCAAAGGATAAAGTACTATATTAACATTCCTCACCATTCACTTTAGGAGTTTTTCAATCTGTGTCACTCACAAATCAAAAAAATGTTTAAATCTTGTGTTTTTCTCTAGTGGAAATAAGTTGCAGAGCACACACTCATGGTGCAGTCAACCATGCAAATTATTAATCCTATAAGCAAGACTGAGGCTGTAATATGCATAGTGGTAGGAAAGGAGGGAAATGTCTTTTTATCACAAAAATCTTCTGTAGTCTCTTCTCCAGACCCATTGTTCTCCCTTCAGAGACTTAGGACGATCACTTAATAGATTGTGGTTCTTCTCAAACCTTGGCAAATGAATCGCAACTGCTGTGTTCTTCAGGGAACATGCATTTTTCCTTTTTATCGTGGGTTTTAATGTTAGCTTCTGCCACTTGTACTCAGATCTGATAGAAAACTTATTACTGTTGCAAGTATATAAAATGTGTATTAAAAGCATATAAATACTATCTTTATGGAGCAATCTAGTTCATGCAACTTGCCTTGGAGCTTTAGGCATGTGACAGTGTCAGGCACTTAATCTCCTTGCATTGCCAAAGCAAACAGATTATTTACTTTTCAACAAACATTAAAAGGGATTTCTTAAGAAATTTTTGAGACTACAGTTGGGGAGTTAACTGACAACACTCATCTCTATTAGGTCTCTTAAGCTTCAGTTCAGCAGAGAGCATTTGAGGTAGATACTCAAAGTTAAGCTACAGGGATCAAATTATTATTAGGCACCAGTGCAACACTACACTGAAGTGCCTATGAAGTGAGATTAGGCATGTTTCTTGTAGCTCTGGGTTGCTCCAAACAAGTTAGTGGTAGAAGTACTATAATGTCACGTGGCGCAATCTGTATAAAAACAGGAATAACTATAAAAGAATGCACAGTGAGAAGTATAGCACAGAGTCCTTAAGGACACAGCAAAAGAGATACTTCAACTCTGCTTAGAAGATCTAACTCTTCCTACTTGAATTTATAACTTCCTTAGTTTCTCCTACACCATTTGAATTACAGAGAAGGCAACTTACAATGGCTGTCTACACTAGTGGTCACAAAACAAAACTTAAAACCGGTGTGTCTCTTTCTTTAGGAAGCATTCAAGCTCCACCAGTATGCAGAACAGTGAGTTTAGCTGGTCTCAAAGAGGAAAAGAAAAGCAATAGCCACACCAAGATGGCTTGAACATAACATTTTATTTTCTTTATAAAAATTATCACTTCGCTGTGGACACATCCTCCTGCCTCTAGAACCAATGTCTGGGGGATAAAGGGCTCCAGGGTACACTGTGCAAGCAAGGGAAACACCAGACATAGGAGACCTAATCCTCACCCCCACCAACAGAGGTGAGGGAGGAGAAGGGAGAACATTCTGTAAATGCTTACCACAAAGAATTGTGCCCGTTATTCAGTACATTAGCCTCTAAATTTCCACTAGTCTCTTCCACTAAGCAACAGGAGCACAGGTGCATTCACACCTCAGTCCCAGTAAAATGCTCACTCAAAACTCTGCAAAGGGAGCTGACAACCCCAAAGTTCAACCTTCAAACCGAAGGTTGATTAATCATGGATTAACATCACTCCTATTAGATCTGAAACTCAAATTTTGTTGAACTGCACACTGCACTCCTTCCAGCTTTTTAATGCTAAATTTGATGTTGTGGTGGGTGTGACCGTTGTTCACATATTGCATCTCCTATGTGCTCAGATCTGGAGCATCAGCTGGAGCAGGTGTGGATGAGCAGTGTGGTCAGGGGCATCTGGCCATCACTTTGGTTTGTTGGAAGTACCAGCTGTCATCTTGATGTGACACTATGAACGCAATAACACACAGAATCTGTTGAGAGACAAGGCCATGTGAAAACATCGACTAGCTTTTTCCTTGCAGGAGACACTGTTAGAGCCTACAGGCTCTTCTCACTACAAATGTGCTCTCTAATAAGGATTGAGCTCAAGCAATGCATCTTTCAGCTAGGACAATTCAGAAGTCTGTCACCTTTACCTGCTATTTTTGCATCAGGTAAATGAGAACTCAATACCTGGAAGACCTTTACCTTCTCCTCCCACAGAAATGAACCAGGGCACATGAGCAAAACTGCAAGAATTCTGGCTTACTAAGCAGGAAAATTTGAACAATGAACCCCTGCCCCAGACTACCTGCAATTTTAACAGGAACAGTGGAGACATGGTGCCCAGCAGAGCCTAGAAGAATAAAAAAAGGAAGTTTCATAATGGCTAAGAACATGATGTCAAAATGTGAAGTATTGGTAGGATCTATATTAAGACACAAGAGAAATATTTTTATGACAAAGGATTCTAGGAAGCAAAATACAATTAGAGAAACTATAAATGCTGTAGCAGAGAAGAGCAGGTTAGGAAAAGGTTATACTACAGATTAAAAGGATTCAGTAGAAATGGAAAGCTTCAAAGTAAAGTTTTGAACAGCTTTTGTTATACTTGTTTCTTGCTCCTTTTCTGATTAAAGTATCATGCTGAAGCATTCTCCCTTTAGCTGCCCATTTCAGTTTAAAAGGAAAGAACCCTATCTCCCTTTTATCTTAGAAAGAAAGCTGACATTAGAACAATTGGTGGCACACTGCTCCATGTCAAGCTGCTCCAGGTCAACACTCAGTCCCTTTTTGAGTCAGCCTTTCAGCAAAAGACCTGAAGAAAAAGCACGATTTGTATTTTAACATTTCACTCACTCAACTGCAATATCTGCCCATAAAATGTTATCAGATGTTTCTGCTTCAACATACAATACAAATGGCTGCTTTTAGAAAGAAACTAATGCTCACTTAGTTTCTTTTCATTGATTCAGGGAGTGATAGCCAACAGCCAAAAAGCAAAAGAGTCAAAACCTGGTAAAATCTCAACAATATTAACAGTGTCAAGTCCATTTCATATTCCTAGAAAAAAATTCATATTCAGTACCTACTTTGACAGTAGCAATTCAAACATATCTATAGCTGATTATTTTATACCCACCGTGTGTCCCAGAAAGCAAGTAGGTGCTTGACCTATAATATGCACTTAACAGAGCTGAACATGGTTTGTATTTGCCCCTGTTTTGTGGGAACTGCTGGATTAGGTATTCTGTCTCCACTTTATCCAGATCCTTCACTGAGAGAGTAGTTGTCTGCTTGAACTATAATTTGCACCTGACAGAGCTGAACATGGTTTGTATTTGCCCCAGTTTTGTGGGGACTGATGGATTAGGTATTCTGTCTCCACTTTATCCAGATCCTGCACTGAGAGAGTAGTTGTCTGGGTGAAGGTAAGTGACTTTGGGAAAGACATTGTTTCCTTTTGCACTAGAACAAAGTGTATAATCAAGACATTATTGGCAATGCAGGCTGATCGTCTTACTAGAAGATAGCTGGATTTATTGACCAAAATAAACCTTATCAATAATGAAAGTTTTTCCTCTAATAAATCCCTCATTCTGCAGAAAAGCATGCACAATTGACACCTAAACCTAGGTACCATTAAGCAGATTTTTAATTATCTTTAGTCGACATAGTGACATATTTAGTACCCTTGAACAAGGAACTGTAAGACCTTAGATGGAATTCTGTGCAAGTACA
The DNA here is from genome assembly GCA_004320125.1 of Scolopax mira. NCBI lineage: Eukaryota > Metazoa > Chordata > Aves > Charadriiformes > Scolopacidae > Scolopax > Scolopax mira. The sequence continues at coordinate 140,643 of BJBW01006206.1, forward strand.
AATTGTTGATCCAAAGCTGGGAAAGAAAGAACTACGACTAGAAGTATGGGTGTCTTCTTGCAAGGGAAGCTTGTGAAGAAACCTGTTACTTTCTGATTTTTTGACTAGGGTAAGGGGAGAAGAAGCAAATCTTTCGTATATATACACTTGAAGTAAATATCAGGAAAAAATAAGACCTAAGTGCCAATAGTAGTCTTTGCAAGATGAAACAATTTTCCAATGCTTACAAAGAAGGGAAGAAACAACCTTCTGACATCCAGTCCACAAACTGGAGAAACATGGAGCAGACATTGTTGTCCTTTCTTGCCAAGACATCTGTTACATGTCATCAGTTATTGCAGCCATCTGGACTATGACTTAGGTTTGCCTATTCCAGACTTGGGCTTGCTTTCTTCCACATAGCCATCTTCATGGTCTACAGATTTTGTGTTGGGATTCCGCTGCTTTGTACCTCAAAAAGAGTCATGGATGAAGGCAAGTACAAACCTAGGCACCACTGGACAACACAATAACTAAGTGCCTCCCAAGCGTAGTATTGCTAATCTCACAAGTGTTTGGGTGGTGTTGTATCACACATCCATGGCATAAGAAGATTAGTGCTTTTAACACACAGAAGGAAGCTCAGACTTAGTAATTTGACTAGAGATACAAGTTTCATGGACACTCAGCTCACTTCCATAGAAGTAATTGTGAGAACACCACCCCAAGTGTGCCTGGGGCACTTGATGAGGGCAAAGAGGAGGAGGGAGTTTCACCTTAACAGATCAGAAGGCCTTCTCTGAGCACACAGCTTTTTCCACAAGCCATACTGCTCTCCCCTGTTCCCAAAGCTGACACCGGAGATGCAAGTAACAAGCCCCAATAGTACAGCACTCCAACACACAACTTGCCACTAAGCAGCTTCTCTAGTGCTTGCATTTATCTTAACCAATCTAAAACAGAGAAGAGCACTGGCAGGGACCTCAGCAAGTCCTTTAGTCCAGGCCTCTGTCCCCGTTCAGCACACATACTTGCCAGTCTAGCACAACAGCTTAGCATTGTTCTTAGGTTTACAGTGACACACCTCATGTCTTCTGCAGCACTGTACTGTCTGTCCAAGAGTTTCTATTGTGTCCAATTTATTTATTCACCAATTCAATTCATACCTGTTATTCCTTATATTCAGTTTTCAGAGCAGATAAGGCAAATAATTCCCTTTATAAGAACTATTACTTAAACATATGGCCACTTAGCTTAGAAATACAAAACTGAAAGGTGGTCCTGTTAGCAGATTTTCTGCCTCTCAGTCCTTTCCCTTCACATTTGACTATTTGCTTCTAACCTGGGTTGGTGACCCAGACTATCTCTCCTAAATGGCAAGCCAGTCTCATGGCAAGACTTGTACACTCTGTTTAAATATCTGGGGAGAATGTTTGCCTTTTCACAACATGGCACTGAGTCACAGTTGTCTGGTGTTCAGTTTCAACCTCCAGATCCTGTTCCACCTAAACAGTTCTTCCCCTTCCCCTCCATTTTCCACTTTACCTGTTAGTCACTGCTGCCTTCACACTAAGCATTTCTCTCTTGCACCATGCCTTTTCCACCCCCTGAGCTATTTCAAGCTGTCAAGAACCTTGCAAATTCTCAGCCTGTCCTCCAATGTACATGGAGTCACTCTCAACTTCATGTTATCCAAGAGTTTAATAAACAAATTCACTAAGTTCACCTCTATTCAGGAAGGCAGTTTCAAATTCTCACTACATTAAAAAAAAACCCAAACCATCAAAACACAAAAAACCAAGTTCTTCCAAAAGAACATTTAAGCTTTAGCCAGATCTTTATGCAATACATTTTTGGAGATACTGGACCAGACCTTATCAAATTCAAATGGAGACAGAAACAGACATTGGCAGTAATGACAATTTGAGTGAGAATACCTGCAAGATGGTATTTATTCAGTCAGATACTTCTGTATCTGACTGAATAAATACCATCTTGCAGGTATTCTCACTCAAATTGTGAGTGATACTTCTCAGATACTACAGATACTTCTGTATCTGACTGCTTCTCCCCCCTGCACATTTTAATTTCTGCAAGGTTTGTTGCGATAGAGTAGCACAGAGCACAATGGAAACTCAAAACTATCAATGAAGAGGCGGTTCTCACCTCAAAATTTTGCTTCCAATTCAGTATGGAAAACAAAGATATAAATCTGATAGAAAGTGCAGTGACCACAGCAGGCATCCACAAGGCTCAGGTAGCTCCTTACAATGCACAACCACACCAGGTGCCAAAACCACCAAAAGCTGGTTTCATGCACAAGAAATAAAGACCAAAAGTAATTTGAATCTAAAGGAACTTTCAGGGCACCTATGAAATACAAAGGTCACAAGAAGACAGTGCTGTCTCCCATTCGCTCTGTGAGGGCAGCCAGGCTCTCCATAGCTGAGGGAGGGCTGGCTATCAACAACCAGAGCTGTAGGGTCAGGGTAAGGAGAGCCCCAAGCCATTGGGGAACAGGTCGGAAGAGTGACCCAAACAAGCACTGCCAAATTATTTATCAACACCTTTTTTGTGGAAAAGACATTATAGAAAATCATAGCTTTTGCCAAAGAGCTTGTTTCAAGGAGCTGCTGCTGACGCCCCAGGGGCACCAAGATACCTGATTGACGGTGCCCAGCTACCTAGCCCAGGACCACATGTCCATCCCTGAAGCCATCAGCTCTGGCCCCAGCAGGGCCAAGCTCCATCTTCCCATAGACCTGCCCTGCCCAGCCTCAGACCAACATCCTGACCCAGCCTCAGCCTGTCCCCAGGGAGGTGCCTGATGCTCAGGGTTGTCTCTGTATCACAGGGCTGTCCCTGTGTTACAATTGTCCGGCCTAGGGTGGTAGGATGGGCCCTGGCTGCCAAGTCCTGCTCTGATGAACCTCCATGGCAAGCCCCCATAGCACCCAGCCTGCAGGGAGCCCCCTGACCCCATGGGGGCTGCTGTAGAGTTTGGCAACCTGTTTTAGACCATCCCTGATGTCAGTTTAAGTGTGAGTCATTACCCAGTAGTACAAAGGCAGATGAAGATAGATCTTTTTTGAGAGGGTCATTCCTTATTTATCAAGTACAACCCCATCAAGCAGAAAGAGCAGGACATCATTTACTCCAAAACCCATCACTCTTTTCCCAATGGGGGAGATTTGGGTATGCTCAAAGCTGTCTTCTTTCCTTATCCTTAAAAGAAACGGCTGAGACTATTTGCAGCAGTGTTAGCACCATGAAAATAGCTACAGATCACTCAAAGGCACTACAAGTCTTCATGCTTAATTTCTTTTAATCTCAAGGACAATGACAAGAAGGAATTCATGCAAATCTCACAAGTATAAGCCTTCATAGGACAAGTTTATAAGGAATAATTATGAAGCTCAAGAAATGGGAGAAAGTCTTCAGTTCATGGAGGTCTTCTCATTTAGTGATCCCATTCAGGAATACAGACCAGCAAACTAGAAGCCCTTTGAAAGACTAAGTATGAATTTATATCCACCTGTGTATTTATATCCATAATGTAACATATCCAGCATGACAAATGTAAGAGCATTTACATTTTTCAATATCATCTTGGGAATTTCTTGCCCCAAACTAAAAGTAGCTCATTTTCACCAGGCTGCTGCAGCAAATGAAGGTTTATGAACCACCACCCTGCCCCTTGGGGAAAGCTGGCTACCTCTTGCCTTGCAGTCCAGTTGAACTGTTTTCCCTGTTCTGGGGTAGAATAAGCAATCCTAGATTCCCCATCCCAAATGCCATAAACATAAATGCACGCACAAGTTTCAATACACATAACCTCTTCAAAATAGTTTTTCAGGGCATAAACTGAAAAGATTGCCAGTACCATCAGGGTGCATCCAGCAGCAGACAGCACCATGACATCAATGGGAGTAGCCACACACCTACACACTGACCCCAGACTGCACATCTACAAGTGGTACCCACTGGGAAGTTAGCCAGCATCTACCTGTCAAAAATAGCAGAGGCAGGGGGGTTGGACTAGATGATCTCCAGAGGTCCCTTCCAACCCCTGTCATTTTGTGACTATATGCACTGGGTAGTCAGACTTCCCACAACAGTGGATTTTGTAAGTAACTTAAAGAAAGATATCCTTTTGTTTTTTACTCCAATTTAATCTTTCATACACACCCACCTCTGTGCCATATGTAATCAGAAATGAATCACAGTTGCAAAAGCAGCTGCTTTAAGTGTGCTTTCTGCTTTTTCTTCACTAGAAATAACACTTGCATTTGTGCCCACTGATGGGCTGACTGTATGTTTTATCTCAGTCCAGCAATCTTCCTGTCCAATGCAGAGCTAATTCCCCCCATCCATGATATTCTTTGCTTCAGCATCTCCTGTGTACCCTTCTCTGACATAACTTTTGCATCCTTCTTACAGTGTGTCTCATCAACTACTCTTCAGTTTCCCCAGTTTTCAACAGCTGCAGCTTTGTATTGCTTGCTGAATAGAAGTTGCTTGGTTTTGTTCTTTGTTCTTAATGGCAAACAGTTTGTCAATACAGGTCACGTGAATCCCTCATGCTTTCCAAGAAAGCAAAATTAAAAGCAAGTTTTCTATCATGTGCCTTTAATACCAGTTGGCCTCAAAGAAAATCAGGAGATAATCCAGAAGTAATTTATACAGAGTCAAAATAGGCTAAGGAGCCTTCCAAGCTTATTTCCTTGCAGCCTCACAATCGAGGAGCTCTGGCTTAATTTTTAAAAGACCTACTCAGTTACATGACCATTCACTTTCAGATAGAACCAGTGACTGATTAACATCTTGTTCTTTAAGGAATATGAAGTGGGAGCTTGGATAAGCTCCTAGAAAGGATCCCTTGCCACAAGGAAATGAAATGTCAAATGCTAGTATTCTCATGTATTTGTCTCAGCCATGTATTCCTTTTCAGTCCATCTGTTCTGTTTTCTAATAACATGTCAAATTTTTGGCAGTATTCAGAAGGATGAAGTATTTTAGGGGCTATATTCCACTGACCTATAGATAAGATGTGTAGCTGTATCCATGATTACCTTCTCTTTGGGAAGCACTTTGTATTTCCAAACCACTAAATCTATCTGCTCCAAAATTTTGGAAGCTTGAGCATGGGAGTGAAACAAAGCATCTGCGTGAACAAGCACACCCAAAAAGCAATTTCCAGCTTCTTTTAAGTCAGTGGTATCCAGGACAGCTTCCTGTGACCTAGCAGTCTATACAGAACTAGCAAGTCAACTCCACTATTAGCATCCTCATTAGACTCAGAAGAGAAGTTAATTTAATCTCTACATTGACTTGGAGATATGCAGACAAGGAAATTATTTGCTGTACTGTTTCTGTGATGTTGACAGAAGGACATGAGTAACGGTAGGAATTAATCTACTTCTTTAAATGACCCATCAATAGCTGCAAGGGGAAAAGACTCATTTGATGCAGCAACAGATCTAGAAGTAAATATGCTTTTTCTCTGTAAAAGGCTAGATGGTGTCTATGGAGAACACCTTGATCTGACATTTATAGACTTTCATGTCTCAAGTACTGACCCAAAACTTGTTCTCTGTATAAAAGCAGAACAAAAGCTTTTTCCATGAAGTTTATCAACACTGGGTTATTCCCCAAATCTGTTTAATTGGAGAGGTATAGGCAAAAGAAAGAAGAGAACACAGATACCTAAGTTGCACTAAATTTTAGAATCAATAAGGCTGTCATGTCCTGCACTTGCATTGTTTTAGTGATGATGGAAGCAGAAAAATGCAATTTAAACCCAGTAAAACCACTTGAAAAGCAAATTTAGACTTGTGTAAGATGTGCGAGATATTAAGCCTTTGCATAATTCACTTATTTAGCAAAACTTCAAACCTTTTAAGTCATCCTATAAAAGATCTGCAAAGTAGTTGCGTATATCTTTGTGATGTATTTATCATGACTGCATCACAACACTTCTAGGAAGATATAAGTAATTCCTACTTAGAATGCAAGAACAGATTATACTTTTTTTCTGGTATTTTCCATGATTATGCAAGTGAAAAGCAGCTAATTTCTCTGATGACATAACTAAGCAAGAATAAGCCACATCATCAGCACTTTATCCACTTACAGTCAGAGAATTTGGCCCAGATATTTCTGAAGCAGAATCTGCCATAAGTGACTAAAAGCTATCATAGTTTTTCTTCCACCTCTGGAATCTCTAAGTATTGACCTCAATCTAGTAAAGCTAGAGCCTTCAGATTTAATTCAGGACTTGAACCAAGATCACCACCACTGTGAGATGACAGCATGTATATGGCCCTCTTTTATGGCCCAGCCTGACCCAAAAGCTCTTCCTCTAAGCTCCCTGCTGCTAAAACACTTTCTTCCCTTACCTGTATCACTTTCCTGTCCTTTGATTACTTAACTCTAATGGAATTGTTTAGCTCTGCTACAACGATTTAAAACACAGGTTAAGCCATGCTATATCAATATATATTGTATCATACGATTCACTGGAGACCAACTTGAGGAACTAAATTAATTTCCCTTATTTAACATTATAAAATAACACTATCAAAAAAAAAATCCAATCAAGAATGAAGTCTTATCAGCTGACATGCAACTAGACACCTGTGATTAAGCATGAGAAAATTTTTTTTTTACTGTGAGGCTAGTCACAACATGAAACTTAAAGCTGTGCTCGCTTCCTTGACTTTAACTGGAAAATGGAGGCTTATTTCATCTCTCAGACAGCACACCCTGCCTTGGGCAGAAGATCATCTCTCATGTGGCAGCCATGATGGAATAAATGACTGTTTCCCATAACCTGGTCCTTCTGGAAAAAGAATTTCTCATTCTTTGTGTCTCATAACACAAAACCAACCCAACCAAAAAAAACCCAAGCTACTTTAAATACTCCTTTAAACTTCTTCAAGGTGACAAGGAGAGCCTGATTGCTAGACGTGGTCTTTGCAACTTCTCCCTGAGAGCATGCTGTTCTACTGGAGTGTATCATAAGTTACTGTCTTTGAAGAACACATTTAGTATTTCAGAGAAATACTCTGGAAGACCATAAAAAGCTAGTTATACTCTCTAAATGCAACTTGAAGAGGAGCTGCTATGCTCTTTCAACAAGGAACATTCTTAACATTTTGCCCTCAGATCTAGGCTTAAGAACAGGGTTTGGAGGGCATAGAAAATGAAGAAAAAAGTAACATGATTGGCTGTAACTTTGAGGACTTCAGCATTAACTTTTGCTCAGATTTCTTTGCTATTGCTGCCACCCTAAAACGTTATCCCTAACAATAGGAAGTACTCTTACACCTCAGGTCCACTTTTCTGATCACTGAACTATATGCATATAGGAAACATTGGAACCTAGGAAGAGAACACCAGCCACCCCAATTCAGGAACATGAAGCTGCAGCAATACCCGGGTATTTTCACTAAGACCCTCCAAAAGAAAGACCAGAACCAATAGTGCCTCTGTATATTATGGAACATTTCCTGGACGGTAACTGAGCTAACAAGGGAAAGCACCACCCAGAGCCACCTCATTCTTGAAGAAAGAAAGAGCATACCAATAAGTCCAAGACAGAAGCAACCAGAAATCAAGGGTTTCTGTTGAGCTACTGGCACTTAATAGCTTGTCACTAAAGTAATAATACTTGCTGCCTCTCTCCTTTTCACTTATCCTATCCAAGCTGCAATTTGTTCTCTTATTCTTCCTACAATTGCACAAGTAGCTCTGTCCTGCCCTCAGAGGAAGAAAAGCCAGAGGAGCCCCAGCTACCTCTCCTTCCAGAAGTAAACTACTGTTTGGGCTAAGGTCATAAGCCCTTTCCTAGAAACCTATCTATTTGTAGATCAAATAGATCTTCCCAACAAATCAATTCTGCTTCCCCTTCACAGCAAGGTTGAGAGAATGAGAAGGGAGATGCCAAAACCTGCCTTGATCCAACATTTGATCATGGATCCTTTTACATATACATGTTGACCTACACACAGACCTGCTGCAGCCAGGCATTCAGGGAAGGCATTTCAGCAGCTGCTTCCAAGACTGGGACCAGTGCTCCTTAACATCTTTGTCAGTGATATGGACAGTGGGATTGAGTAACACCCTCAGCAAGTTCGCCAACACCACCAATGTGTGTGGTACAGTTGACACACTGAAGGGAAGGGATGCTATCCAGAAGGACCTGGAAGGCTTGAGAGGTGAGCCCGTGTGAACCTCATGAAGTTCAACAAGTCCAAGTACAAGGTCCTTCATGTGGGCTGGAGTGAGGAAGAATTGAGAGCAGCCCTGAGGAGAAGGATTTGGGGCGATGATGAAAAGCTCAACATGAGCTGACAATGCATGCTTGCAGCCCAGAAAGCCAACCATATCCTGGGCTGCATCAAAAGAAGTGTGGCTAGCCGGTTGAGGGAGGCGATTTTGCCCCTCTACTCTGCTCTCCTGAGATCCCACCTGGAGTACTGTGTCCAGCTCTGGAGTCCCCAGCATGAGAAGGACATGGATTTGTTGTACCAGGTCCAGTGGACGGCCATAGAGATGATCAGAGGGCTGGAGCAGACCTCCTATAAAGACAAGCTGAGGCAGTTGGGGTTGTTCAGCCTGGAGAAGAGAAGGCTCCAAGGAGACCTGATAGCAGCCTTCCAGTACCTAAAGGGACTGGAAAAAATGGGGAGGGACTCTTTATCAGGGAGTGTAGCAACAGGAAGAGGGATAATGTTGATAACCTGAAAGAGGATAGATAGACTTAGATTAGATATTGGGAAGAAATTCTTTACTCTGGGGATGGTAAGGCACTGGAAGAGGATGGCCAGAAAAGCTGTCATTTTCCCTCCCCTGGAGGTGTTCAAGGCCAGGCTGGATGGGGCTTTGAGCAATGCGGTCTAGAGGAAGGTGTCCCTGCCCATGGCAGAGGGGTTGGAACAAGATGATCTTAAGGCCCCTTCCAACCCAAGCTTTCTATGATTCTGTGAATTCCTATCCACTACTCATATCCCTCAAAGTACCAGTACCTCAACACTCATGTTACTACTTTGATATTTGTGACAGGCACTTGAGCTCCCTTGTTTCCTCAACCTATTTTAATTAGAACTACACAGTGCCACTAGTTACCAGATTAAAAATCAGGTCACCACAACATGGCTGGGATTTTTCTCAGTAACTAAAGAGAATGATTTCACAGAGTATCTTAACTGGAAATAACAAGAAGTGCCAGCAAGCCATCTGTTCTAACCTCTGTGTTAAAGTTAACAGTTATTTTGTATTTTCACAAAGGAAGTAATAATTTATTTTTTTTTTACTGTCTGGAGAGGACAGTATTTTATTAAATGGAATAGAAACAACAGTAACTGGAAATCCCTGAAAAAGGGGCAGAAAACAAAAGTCAGGGATGGAAGACGGAAACCGCACAGTGTTGCATAGCTCTGTTATCCCATCTCTCCTCTCCCAGACAGACGACAATTCAGACCTTTCCCAGTCTGTCAAACCTTCCACAAGGGCAAGGCAGGCATCACCACAAACACACGCAGGGACTGACTACAGATTGGGACCACACCGAATCACCTAACACTGCCAGCAGTACCCACCACATCTGGCATATCTGGGTTTCTAGTATATTTTTGAGATGAAGTATCAGTTAGCCTGTCAGTGCTTAGGACTCATTCTAGGAATAAATATAAGGCTTTTTTGAGACATCAGTTTAATGTTGAGACTGGGAAGGGAAAGGCAGCATTAAGTAATTTATTTAAAAAAAAGGAAAATGTTATCAGTTTTGTTATTTCTAGTTAGAAAATCCATAAGAGTTTTGTAAGTGACTTTCCATTTTTTTCTTGGGAGCTTCAACTCATTGTCATTAACTTAAACCTCTTCCTCCTCTGCATCTTCCCTTTCATGAAGGGTCAGTCTCCCAGATCAAACAGCTCGATACTGGAGTTGATCCTACTCTGATTCAAGGATTTATTTCCAGCATTGACGTAGCTGAACTCTCTGGAGACTTAAGTCGACAAGGATGTTTGTCTTCTGGCATCAGATGATGTCAGGTACTGTGCCACTACTGCCACTAGGATTCTTCTTTTGAGATTTTGACCAAAAGGCTGCACTTTGAACTTTTGGTGCTACCCTAAGGTAAATTTTATCTCAGTCTCATGAAAGCCTCTTCCTTTTAAGTTCAAAGCCTAGAAAGAAAGGATTCTTACATCCAACACAACTGATCTGAGGTTCTGTTAGTGCGCTGTGTCTGACTCTGCATTTCTTGCTTGTACTCCATTGGTGACTAAAAGATGTGCTGTCACTGCAAGGGACACCTGTCTTCACCTCAGTGGAGACCTTTTTTTCAGCAGGTATGAATCAAAGCTTTTGGGTCAGAAGAGCATCCAATGAAGTGACAATGGTGCTAGTGCAAGTACATTAGTGCAACTCCAGTTATGATATATGCATGGACTAAAACCAGTTGATTTAGAAATCAGGATTATAGGAGCTTAGTTACATACAATGCCAAATCACCATGCTATGAAGAGGATATAGCACGTGTCATCATCATGATCAACAGAACGAAAGGGCAGCAGCAACCTCTTCTCTGTCTATTACTAAGAGGAGATGGAAATTCACAGCAATATCCATACACTTTCCTCAAGGGACATCTGCGTCCGCTTCTGACAACCATAAATCAGACTCATTTGTTTCAAAGGAAATGTGATTTCCTGAATTAATAGGTCATCAATTTAGTTCTTTTCCAAACCAACATTAAAACCCTAATCCCAGTTCTATGTTAAAATGGATATTACTATAAAGTCATGATACGAAGGAAAAAGCCAGAAAAGGTAGAGAAATTAAGTAAGTGATACTTGATACTGAAATAGCATCACACCACGAAGCCTCTGGTCCAGAACCTGATCTTAGAAATGCTTATGAATTAGAATCATAAATAAAACTTGCAGAGTTCTTCAAAGAGGCACACCAGCTTTATATTTAAATATTTTACAGCATCTAGCTATTCCTAGGGGCAAATCAACTTCTATTTGCACATCTGTGAGAAGCGTGACAGAACTTTCTCTGGGCTCCAGTGCTACCTTACTTCCCTATCCCAAGCTCCTTCCTCAAAGGGCTTTCTACCTGTCCCGTTGCACAAATTTCAGCACACCAAGTCTAACAGCACTATTCTGCATTCACCTTTTCATAGCAAAATAAAGGAATTAAACACTATACACAAAAAAACCCCCACTTCACTGCTTGAAGACAAGCAAGCTTAGGACAGGCAACCTATCAGCTCAGTCAAGCACGACAGCAACCATTACATCCTGTTCCAAGATGCAAAAGTGTGGTTTTTCTCATACCTCGGCTCTTCCTAATCATTAATCTTTTCTAGCAAAGCCTTGCTGCCACACAGCCAACTTGGTTGTTGAGGCCTGCGGGCAAATACATTGCAACGGCTCTGTAGGAAAGCCAGGGCTACAACTTGCCACACAAGCCAGTCCAGAGCGATCTCAGTGCTGTGGGCTGCTGCTGGGTGTCACGCCACGTCAGTCCACTCTGGCCAAAAGCCGTGCAAGAAGGGTTAAGTTTAGGGACGGCTCCACAGAAAGCCTTGCAGCCAGAGGGAACCCCAGCCCCATTTCCAGAGCCCTTCTGCACAGCACAGCCCATCACCCGCACAGCCCGCATCCGCGGCTTTCCCCCACCTGTAAGCAGGGATGGGGAGCCACCCGCAGCACCAAAGCACAGCCAGCCCCGGGGCCTGCGCAGCCCACCCTGCTCCGGGGGGAGCCTCCCCGCTTCCCGCGGGGATCCCCGCAGCTGCTGCCGCTCGGGGCACCGCTGCGGCGCCGGGGAGGGGATGCCTGTGACTAAGCACACGCGGCCTCCCCTCGCCTCGGCCCGGCTCGCCCCGCAGGGCCGTTCCCGGGAGGGCACCGGGAAGGAGACACCTGCCGTCCCGCCCCGAGGCCAAGGACCGGGCATCAGCCCAGGCCGAGGGCCGAGCCCGCAGGGCTTTCCCAGGCCTCAGCGCTGCGCTCCGGGCACTCCCCGCGGGCAGCCCCGCCGCCCCCCGCCCCGGCAGCCCGCCCTCCGCCGTACCGCTGCCATCCTTGAAGCGAGGGGGTGGGACGTCTCGCAGCGACCGGGTCCAGCCCCCCTTCTCCGCTTCCTCCTCCTCCTCCTCCATCGGTCCGGGGCCGCCCGGGACAGCGCTGCCGCCGCCGCCGCCGAACTGCCGCTGCCGCCGCCGCTCCGCCGGGGTGGCCGCCGCCCTGGGAGCGCGGCGCCGGGCCGCCCTGTCCCGTGGGCCCGGCCCCTCCGGGCGGCCCCCGTCCTCCTCGTCGTCCTCCTCGTCCTGGGAAGAGGCGGCGGAACGGGAGTCGGCCGAGGTGCTGTAGAAGGGGTTGCCGCTGCTGTCCTGGCCCGACTCCCCGAAGACGTCGTCGGAGATCTGCAGGCTCTCGTAGCGGGAGCGGGCCGCCTCCAGCAGCGACAGCGCCTTCCTCCGCGCCGGCCCGCCGCCGCCCTCCGCCATCATCTCGGCCGCCGCCAGCAGCCGCCCGCGCTCCCCTCGGCCCGGCTCGGCCGGGTCCTGCGGCCGCAGGCAGCAGCCCAGCAGCAGGAGCGGCTCGGGCACAACGGTGGGCAGGCAGGGAGTAGGGGGAGCCCCGCCGCCGCCGCCGCCGGGGCTGAGCCCTGCCTCCCGCTCCCGCCCGCACCACCCGCCCCTGTGTGTGTGCAGGGACATGGGGGGAAGGAGCCAGCTCAACATCTCCAAGTACCACATCCAGCCAATTACCGCGGCAGTCCGCGCCCGGGAGGTGGGGTTATATGGGCGCCGCGGGCCGGCACCGCCCGCCCACCGCCCGCCCCGCCGCCCGCCGCCGCTCCGCCCATTTAAAACCACAGCGCCGGTTGCGGCGGAGCCGCCGCTGCTCCCCGCCGCCGGAAGGGGGGTCCCTGCGCCGCGCCCCGGAGGGAGCTGTCCGCCGGCCCGCGGTGCTGGAGCCGCGCAGAGGCTGGAGCGCTGGCCGCGGTGCCTCTGCGGGCCCGCCGGTAGCGTCCGGTGTGCGGGGAAGGGGGTGAAGGGCTCCCGAGGGCAAGGGGCCGCCGGCGAGGGCTGGCTGCTGACCCCCCCTCCCCTGCAGCCGGGGTCTCCCCTGGGAGGAGGAAGGTGCTGAGGTCGGTGCTGCGACAGCATGGCCTGGGCCACGCTAACTCGTTGTGGCTTCACGGCAGGTGGGGGATCATGAGCCCTGGTGTCATGGTCCCAAAACAGGGCTCAGAGCCCAGCACTGGGGTGGCCCAAGAAGCGAAGTAGGGAAGGTGCTGGAGCACAGGGCCGCAGAGCACCTGGAGCCCACCTGGTGCTGGCCTGTCACCCGGGGTGCCACCCGACTCAGGCTCCAGGGAGGCTTTGCATGGGCCTGGGGTGACAGGTATGCTCCCACCCATGGCTGGATCCAGCATGGAGCACGCTGCAGGGTGTGGGGCTGAGCGCCTGCGGTGTGAGGTTTGGTTTCTTGGGCAAGTACGGTGCGAAGTAACCATATTTCCAAAATTGCCAGTGATTTAAAAGTAATATGGTAGCACAAGAAAAACAAGGGAAGTGAAAATACTCATGTCCCAACTGGGTTAGTTAAATGTAGTTCAGAAGTATCCCTGGAGTAATCTATGAATTTCATGCAGCAGTTGAAGCCCCTGGTTGTGCAGCAGTCAGGACGGTCTCTCTGATGTTATACCAATGTTTAAAATCTCTGATCAAGGTTTACTATTATTACTATTGGCATCCCACTGTGCTGGTTACTGTGCAAACACTCATTAAGGAGGCAGCCCCTGCTCCCCTTCTCGCCGACAGCGATAGCAGCTATCGAGCTACCCTTCAACAGCAGTGCTTTCGAAAGAAACGGCGACTGGATTCAGTGGATTGATTGGATGCAGCTGGGGGAGGGGCATATTATTTGCATTTTTTGATGCAAACTTTCGGTGTAGGTTGCTCTGAAGATCTGTTAGTGCTACAGATTTTACGAATTTTATAATACTGAATATTTCTGTCCAAACCCTGTCCAAAAGATTAATGTCCGTCTCATGATTCTCAAGGACTTCAGCACAACCTGGGATATGATAAAAGCTGGACTATATAAGTATTTAAAAGACCAATCTTATGTTCTATTCTGATATTTTTAAATTGCAATGACTTCATTAAAACTTTAAAGTTCTATGTAATGCATACAGGCAGGTCCAGAGAAACAAATCCATCTCCTATGTGTCCTTAAGCAAACAGAAAAGCCCACAGTAAGACTGGGCTTAAATCTCTTAAATCTCACAGAAAGGTAAGATTTAAGCTGTATTTCTACTTCAAAAAAATCTCATACGTGTCTTACTGGTTATTTTAAAAAATCACTAAGTTTATACACAAATGGATTTAATTTTTTTTTTTCCTGCAAACTCTGCCAACTTAGCCTGTAGCTTGGGCATCACACACATTTCATCTCCCCGCTCACCAGAAATGACAGCTCTGTAGGCCAAACTATCCTTTTAAATGCATCTCTGCCACCCGGTGACTTCAGAATACCCCGATGGGAAGGCATAACTGGACTTGACAGAATTTTTCATACTAGTAATGAACAGCTTGAACGTCATGAATTCAGTTTGTTGGGTTGGCATGTAGAAAACCACAGATTATTCTGCACAAACCTTGTCTGTTTTACATGCAGTCCCCATGAAACAAAAAATAGTGGTGTCCTGTTTCAACCTTCTCACACAATGGCTTTTAAGACTGAAAAAAAAATACTTTAAAGACGTCAAAAAGTTCTTTGCACTAGAGCCATTGAAGTAAACTTTGGATTTGTGGATGGATGGATCTCTCTATCCAGATGATGTAGAATTCACCTCAGTATCCAGGTTCTATGGACACTAAATGGTGTCTATGGACACTAAAATGTATTTAAACTTGCTATTTTTAAGTAAAATACAACAGTGAGAAGGACTGCTCTGAAGTCCAGGACAGAAAAAGATAATTTATCAGAATGGGCCCCCAGTAAAAATATTAATGGAAACAGTCCAGAGACTGAAGAAACCCACCCAGACTTCTCTAGTTGCTGCTTGCAGCAAAGACAATTTCTCCCTACTCTTGCACACTTCACTCCAAAAGCTGTCTCCCATTGCAGCTGGCTGAGGCATACTGCCAGGACCTTCCTACCTAATGGCATGCCAGATGTAAGAACTTTAGCTTTCCTTCTTTTGAAAGGAATGCTGGACACAAGAGTTCTGGGAGGAGCCCACTGCAACATCAATGGAGAGAGACAGGACTGAGCCTTGCATCACATCCAACATCACATTTAAAGATGGAGACTCCTACCATGCACAATTGTGAGCTTTTTGTTGGCAGAACTTTCCCCTCTTTTAGCCTAGTCTGTAAAAAGGCAAGTTCTTCTGCCTGTCCCACAAGCAGAGAGACTGCTCTAGTATCTCACGCATGCATGGGAGAATAAGATCACTTTTCTGAGACAGGACTCAGAGGCTCCCTGACAGGGCTCTGTGCCTAGGGTTTTGTCTTGTTTTACAGTGTAAGACATAGTCGTGCATGTGTTCCTCTCAAACCAGCAATACAAACTGCTCGTTGGATTATGCTAACCTGAAATGAGAGTTCTGGATTGTGAAAATTGCCATGTGTGACATGCTAGTAGTAATTTAATCCCAAATGATTGTGGAGAGGCAGAGATATGACAGGTGGTTCTACAAATGGTCTCATCAGCCCACTGGGTTTTCATCAACAGGTGAGAAAAAGGTCACCAGTGGTGGTTTGCAGTTGAAAGAACTAATTATATAAACCTAATGGGACATTATAAACATAGCTGTGTTTTCTCCTTAATCACTTATACTTGTGTTTAGCTGCTAGAAAACACTATTAGAGTAAACGGACTTTTGTATCCATAGCAACCTGTGGATCCATTTTTAATTTGTCTACAGAGAAAATGTTTGTTGTTTTTTTCCTTGAAGTTTTCTGTTTTTATTGCATTGGTACCTTCTGTACAATCCTTCTGAGCCTGTCAACCTTCAGGGTTAAGACTATGATAGGCCTGAGCCTCTCATCTTGTGCAAGAGGTTATTGAAGCCTTTAACACTTCCCATGCAGCCCCAATGGCCAGCTGTCACTGGCTGATTTCTTAAATTATCTTTCAACCAACTGATAAACTATTCTGAGGAAGATGCATATCGGATCACATCATGCATAGCAGAGACCACTAAGCAGTGTCAGCACTCAGGTGGTCCTTTGTGTTCACTTTGCACATGGAGTTTCAAACTCCATTCTGCTTCTGCTGCAGCCAAGGTCCCATAATCCCATTGCCTTGATCTGCTGGGAGTGGGATCAGTCTCTAATTCAGTTTCTTGGTTGGGTTGCTGAGGAAGACCACTTCAGTTTCATATTTGCCTGCTTTGGTGGTTCTGTAGCTCCCATAAATTGACTACGGACTGCCTGAAAAGCTCGTGATGAGAAAGTGAACTACTGAAAGGCGGCAAATCATAGGTTCCTAACTCTCCTCCTCTAACCACTTCCCTTTACAGTGTTTAAAGATAGCTAGAAATGTATCAGGGTTTTTCTTGTACTGCTATTCCATGTGTTTCAGGAGGTGGCAATCTCTTGCTGAAGGCACATATGCTACAAGAAAAGGATTGTGGGCTTGTTTGAGCTGGTCTCTTAAACCAACATGCAATGTGATGGGTTTTAAAACTTAATAGGATAAGAAAAGTGAGGCCTTGTGCCTGTAGTGAGAAATCCTGAATTTCTCACTTCTCAGTAACTTACTCTTCATAATTAGACATCAAACTCTTTGAGGAAGGGTCTTGTGCAATCTGTGCACAGTACTTTACACTCTCAAACCTTGGCTCAGATCCAACAGAATATTGACATTTCTATCTCCTGCCTAAGCTTCTTCAGTTCCTATTGATTTCACAGAGTTTGTAGACCTAAGCCCTGGTGTGTGCCTGGTCCTTTTACAGCACAAATATATTGAGATGGAATAATATTTAATCAGGTTACAAAATTATTCTTTTCTAATCCCCTGTTCTGCAAGTGCATCCCAGAATATGAATTTCAAACTGTCTTCCATCTCAATGCCCTCCTAAAAGGTGTCTGTAGAGTTAGAGTCCATTTGTTCATCCAGCATAAGGTCAATAGGCTCTAGTTCCCTCTTCCGTTACTTCGCTGCCTTAGGTGAACAGGAAAATTTGGGAAAAAAGCTTCATCAAGACTGAAAACAGCGATGACTTGGAGCCAGTGTACAGTTTCCTTCCAAGCTCCTGAGAAGAGGCAAGGAAGAGCTGTCCTGTCCCTGGAAGAGATCATGGATCAGGCTGTTTCTCAGCGCATCACCATGTGATGTCCCTACTTCACAAGGAAGAAATCTATACAACCACAACCAGTCGTGTTCCATTGCTCTCTGTGCTCTGCAATAAAGGCTTCTGTTACGTGCCTGGCTGCACGGCACAGGACAAGCAGCTCTGCAGGGCTTGACTTGCCACTGCCCTGCCCTGTGTAATCTACTTACTCCACACAGGGAGTTGTGGGGCTCTTTCTTCTCCTTCTACAATTCTTCTCTTGGAAGTAACATTGATAATAGATGGGTTGTTTGTTGGGTTTTTTTTTTAACTCATCAAGTATTTACAGCATGAAATGTTAACAACAATAACAATATTTGTCTAGAATTTTCCTTTTTGTTTTCTGGTTTTCAACTTGTTTGTAGTGTTTGAACCCTCTGTTTCTTGGGCTGATATTTTACATTGCCCAGATATGATGTTAACTCAAATCTCAAGGAAAAAAGCAAGCTGCTGTTTTCAAGGGAGAAAAAGGAAACAAATTTATTTTTCTCATAATATAAAAGGGAGAGGTGATTTTTGTAACTTCTAACACTGAAACAAGTGCAGGCTGAAACTTAAAATTTAGCAGAGAAATTTGAGTGTTTCAGCGATGAACAATTTTGATTTGTTTGGCTTAAGTGTCTTTGAAAAGCATGTTCTGTGCCTGCATGGTACATTTTTAGCAAAGCTTTATTATGAACAACTCTCACCTAAGCTCCAAAGGGAAAGATAAGGTGTACTGTTCATGCATGCATGGAAGATTAGCTGTTTCATCAATAATTTATGGAGGGTCCATAGAGTATGCTATAGCAGTCTGCAAAAGCCCTGTCTTGCTTTCTGGTGCGTTCATGGAGCAGAAGCTATAGCCAATAGGCCAGAAGCACATAACTATGCTGTCTCTTAAAAATCAGAGTGCTCTAATGCTTCACTTATTTTTCCATTGAAAACCATGCAGTTTTGAAATGCACTTTTTGAAGGGCTGACCCCATGCTCACACTTCACAGTAAGATCTGATCCAGTAAGGCAGAGCCTCGTGGGAGTGCTGTTAGAGGCTGCAGTCATTAAGCTGATGCTGTACAGCAGCCTTTGTCCCCTACAGTGTAAACCATGTTCAGCTTTTGATTAACATGGGAGCGGAATCTCAAAAGTCCCTGGGATCAGGAGTGGGGTAGCATCTGGAGGCTCTGTGTTTAGCTAGTTAGTTCTATTAAAATATACTACAGGATCATTACGTTTGCAGGGCATTACACTCACAGCTACTGACAGAACTTTTGGACCTACAACTCACAGTCAGGACTGTGATAACATGTTCACTCCTTACTATGCAAAGAACACATTAAAACATACCTGCATTTCTACCACCTACAACAGTGTTTGCTTTAAGTGCTAATTCAGGTCTTACCCTATTTGTTCATTAGCTCAGTAAAAACACAAAGGCTTTTTCAGAGGTAGTCATGCTGTGGAAACATGACGGAGGCGACTAGAGAACAGGATCCTATCCAGGTTGGTTCCTCATTTGCTGTCTTATATAGCATTTGCTTTGCCATGGCTGTCCTTGCTTTATCACCACTGGTCTGCAGCTTTCCAAGCTCACCTTCCTGAGACCTTCCTAGAAGACTGCTTCAGCTGCCAAGTCAGGTGCCTGGGTGCCTGTCTGGCTGAGTGAATTGGTACAGCCACGTTCTGTCTATTTATGCTACAGGCTACACCAGCATCTATACTTTCTCTTGCAGCTCAAATCAGAGAGTTCTTCAGCTGCAGAATTTGCTTATTCTTTTTGTTTATTGGCTTGTAAATTTACCTTTCCAACACAGAAGTAGAGTGGTAATATCATGAAATATTACAAAAATTAATCACTGTTAATAAAATTAAATAGTAAATCATGACTTCATATAACTACCTTTTCAATATTATTAATAAACCATTAAACTTTAGAATAGTAATATCATAAAATAAGTATAAGACACTAGTGAAAAGTTACACTAACATTATGAATGCCTTTTCCTGGAGAAAGAAAATGTAGTCCCATAGGAGATAATTTCTTTTTCCAAGAAAAGACTGAAAGTTCAACCATTACAAAAATAAGTGGGCTTTGCTCTTGAGGGTAACTGAACATCTGCAGCAGTGAATGAAATGTACAAACACTTCTCAGCTCTCAGGATTTGGCCCATCAAATGGTCCTTTCAGGTAAAAGAACCACAATGCCCAAAACCAGTTCCTTGAGTTGTTTATCTTTGACAGCTACCACCACTTTCCTTTTCTGTGCTGAAATGCATTCTGGTTTTTAGCATCTTTTTCTAAAGTGCCCCTTGAAGCCAACAAGAAATGCAGTATCCCATCAGGCAGTTGCCAAGATGCATTGATCAGTGAACATAGGCTCCAATCTGTCAACAACCTATGGTAAACCTTCTCATAAGAGATTACCTGTTGTGTGGGATTTTTGTGTGTGTGTGTGTGTGTGCGCTAGTAACTTGTAGCACAATTATAATACTATTGAAATGTGTAGTCCTTGCAAAGTAGTGCAGGTTAGCAAAGTAGGCTTAGACTGATACCCTATTGCATTTCATCAGACACCAAGCAGATTCTTTTATGTTTTCATCAAAAGCAGCCCCCTTAATCACATTGTTTAGTGGATTCAATTTGTCTCCGGAGGAAAAAGAGGTTGAAAAGGCAAAATATCTTCTGTATAGGGTAATTTCAATTTCTTAAGGATCTGAAATGGAATCACATCTTCCCACAAAAATGGAAGAATGTTAGTCATAGAGCATGGCAGATGGCTGTTAGTCACCATTACATTCAGAGTTTACCCACTATGTTCAATCAATAAAGCCACAAGAAAGACCAGTTCCCAATTAGGTCCTGCAAAAGAAGTCCTTCAGAAGTCAAAATCTAATCATAAAAGGGAGAAATATTGACAATATATGAGGAGATAGGGAAGAAGAAAGTGAGAGAGAATATTTTCATTAACAAAAATAATTGTTAATCTCAAAAATACCTTCTATTAGACATCTTTCTTTTTCCAAGAGAAGGTGGAAAGTTCAACCATTACAAAATAAGTGGGCTTTGCTCTTGAGGGTAATTGAACATCTGCAGTAGTGAATGAAACGTACAAACACTTCCCAGCTTTCAGGATTTGGCCCATCAAATAGTCCTTCCAGGTCATATCAACGACTGCTGGCTCAGCACGCTCTAAGTTTCTATTCTGAGTTGCAAAACACTGGAAGCTACCAATTCCAGAAGCTGTAGCCTCTAAATAGCTTGTAATGTTGTCAGAAATAGGATATTTAAAAGACATCTGGAAAAAATGTTTGCAACTTTTGGTCAGGAATGGTTTATGTGCATGCCAGTTTTTCTCCAAATACAGAGTCAGGATTCGGAAGAGAAACATTTCCAAAGAGCATTGTCAAGATAAAAATCAGACTTCTTGGTATTATGGGATGGAGAAAACTTTTAACTAAAATGCATTTTTATAAGTTCCCTCTATGGGATGCTGAAAATAATTTTACAGAAATGAAAACATCTTTTATGTTTGATTTTTTGCTTTTGTGTAGCTTAGATAATTTGGTTAATATCTGTTGTTTTCATTCAGATGGGCATGCTCTAACAAAATCCCTTTCTTTTTCACAGTTTGGCAAACTTAATTGTATGTTAGATTGATTACATTTCAAGACAAGCTTAAATTTTTTTTTTAAAAACCTGTTCCCACTATCTTAAGACAACATGTGAAAACATTCTTACATGATGGAATCCTACTCTGACCCCTTTTTGAGGGGAGATTATGTGGTCTGAGAGGCATTAAAGCAATTCTGGTGACCAACTGCAGCTAACTCCCAAGCCAGCACATTGTTCTTCCACTTATGGTGTATCATTGCTACACAGTGGATGGCTGAAGAAATCACCATTGCCAAGAGATACTGGCAACACCCCAGCTATTGCATTGTCTTCTTCTGACAGTACCTATGGATTGAGCTATAAAGTCACAGTTTCTTCTAGTGCCTCAGTTTGCAGCTTTGGTATGGACCTCCTTTGGTATGGAGCTATTTGCTGCTCTTTGGGACTTCATGGCCAAGCAGTCCGATCCTTAGACCTTGAAACATTTCCTAGAGGCTTTGTTTGGGGATTACTCTTCTTAAATTGGCAGAGACTGCTTGTAGGGCCACTTCAGGCCTTCTAATCACTTTGTCACTCCTCAGACACTTGAGTTGTAGTTTGTCTGGAGTATCACCACTGTGCTTCAGTCAGAGCATCGACCAGCTCCCAGAACTAGACAAAGATTAGGCACCAGCACAGTGGCCTGCATTTGAATAGGCACATTCTCTGACATCAAGGCACAAATCTATGTTGTCTGCTTTCTAAAAAAAGAGATAAAGGAAGCACATTTTTTTTCATGTTCTTTAAAATAAATTCCTGCTATGTAAGCACTGCTTTGCTGAGATTCTTCTTTTTGCAAAGCTATGTATGCTGAAAGCAGCAGAATGTTCATGGAAATTCAGCTACCACTGTAAATCTGACAGTGCTTCATGTGTCACATCCTTGTCTGCTTAATTTCATGAAGTAAATGAGAAACCACAGTGGGTAACAGCACTGGGTCTTCACTAAATTCTGGAGTGACATTGATATTTGTCAGCTACTTAACTACTAGTCCTTCAAAGTTGCTCTGTAACACAGAGAGTCTAGTGAAAAAGAAAGAGAAAAAAGAGAAACCCTTCTGCATGCCACTTTAGTTATAATATTTATCATGCAAAATATTCTAGTTACCAGATAACTTGTTTGTTTATTTGCACTGCTCATTCACTTTTTCTCACTTGGGTCACCTGCATTTTCAAAGCTCTTTATGTGTAAAATTAGTCCCTGGGGGAGATTACACAAATAATATATGGAAATATGGAATTACTCTCCTGATTTAACAACATCTGCATCTTTATTCATTTTCCCCACTGTATACAACCACTGCTTGTTCCTCTGGGAAGCCCACTGTCATAGATGAGAGCTTCCTTCATGGTCTGGAGGCTGAGGACATACTGGTTCCCTGCATTTCCCTGAATCCCACACAGCCCAGAAGTGGCCTCCCTAATCTCATTTGGCCAGCCATCTCATCAGGACCAGTAGGAGTTTTTGTCACTGATTTAACTGAGTGTATGTTTGTGGACTTCATCTTCCTTATAAGATTCCCTGGATTGATTTCTTTATTTTAGAAGTCTTTTCCCACAGTGACTATTTTAATTTTTTTTCCAAATTCTCTTTCCCTCCATGCTCAAAATATAGCAAAGAAATATAAATTAATATCACTGCCTTATATCTATTTGGGGAGCAATAAGGAAATTGTACACTTAACTGACTTAACAGACATAAAAATATCTTGTGGTGTTTTTTGATTTATAGTCTTGAAAAAATGTTGCATGGTTTGATTTTCACCCTGGTCATCCTTATTAGTGGTGCTACAATTACAGTTGGAACATTCTCATTTGACTATGATTCCTTACCCATTAAAGAGGGGAAATCATGCTGCTCTGCAGACACAGCCTTCCTTCACAAGCTGTTTTGTTCAATAGCTTACCCTTCCCACAGGTAAGGACTGCATAGCCACCGGGCCACCAAGACATAGCATGGACATGCTCTTAACCTAGCAATGTGGCTACAGTCCCTGTAGCTTCTCTCCTTTCTCTGTCCCTGGGTAAATTTGCACCTGCCCTTCCTGGGACTCTGTTTTCCTATGTTTTCCTACATAACCTATGTCACTGCCTTCCAGAGAGAAGGCAAAAATCCAGTTCATGATTTATTACCATCCTCAGTTACAGCTACTAGATGTTTTCTCTGATGTTTGTCTTCTCCAGAAAAACTTAACTGCTTTTGCATCCTGGAGTTAGGATCAGCATCAAATCTACTAGCAAGGTGGTACCTCAGGAACATACTGCCCCCTCTACAGACAATTAGTCTTAGCATTACTTAAAGATTGGTATGGAGATTACTTTTCTCTGGAGCCTTTAACTTCTTAGTAAAATAGACATTTGCTGCAGGCAGCTGCAGTACAAGTCAAACCAATTTATTTAGTGAAGATTAATAATTTGATACAATTATTTTCCAAGGACACTTACTAGGGTTATTTTTGAATGTTCAGTCATTTCTCAGCCTTCAGTGTACTGTCTGATGAATGTAGCTGGATTTTTTTTTAATGTATCTGACTTTTAAGTCAGCTTTGTTTCATTTCCGTTCCTTTTTCCAAGCAGACACTCCACAAAGATGAGCAAAGGTCAAATCATCAGCTGTTGGCTGTAACACTGTCCCCTTTCTGCTAGTTCAGTGTGCATAAATCTCCTTGATCTTGAAATACACAAAAGCAGACTGAAAGCCAAAAGAAAATCCTGAGTATTTAGCTGTCTTGGAAATGTCTTTCCAAATATATATTCTCCAAGATTTACCTTGCAAAGCTTGTTAAACAGATGTGTTTAGTGGTGGGCACCTTTTGTCTGGTGATTTAAGTGAAGAGACATTGATTCTACTGAGAGAAAATAGTAAGTAAAGGCTACTGACAAAACAGCTGACTGTATATCTGCAGTCTTCAGGAATAAAGGCATATACTTTAATTTATATAGATGTGGAAAATGCACTCATGTTTTAAGGAAAGCCTGGTTACTCCTTCATCACGTAACATCCCATATTTATCATTTGCCGTGACTATGAATGGTTGCTTGTTGATGAGGATATGTGGTTGCAGCAGGTACTAAGTGAGATCAATCAATAGATTAAACCAGATAATCTGGGGCTGTAACTGCCAGATTCAATAATATTCATCCCTATTAGCCTTATCTGGCCATAAGATGTATGCTCATCATGTTGAGGAAACTCCTTATTTGTCAGTGCTTTTATCTGCAGCTGTTCTTCTTCTCTGCCTCGTGCACAGCATGGGGAGCGGCACAGGAACTCAGCCTCACTGGGCTCAGAAGTCCTGACTCCATGAAACACTGACAAGATTCACCTTATCTGTGTTACCTCTTCCTCACAAAGGCTCTGCCATGTTCTTTCAGAAAGACTCTTCAGACATAGCAGAGAGCCAGCTGTTGACTGGGTGAGTTGTTCCAGCAGTGACAGCTAGCTCCACGTGACAGGATATATGCCCATGACACTTAATTAAGGGATCAGTGCTGCCACTGGATGATACGTATGTGTCACGTTGCTTGACAGAGAGTGACAGACACCGTCCCCAGATGCCATATGAACTTTCTGTCACAAGACAGTAGATAGACCATGTTTGTGGGCCCTCCATTGGAAGCATCCATCTCTTGCATGAGCATGGAGCCTCCTTTCCGTGAAGGCTCTGCTGGGCAGGATTTCAGATGTCTCCAGCACTATCTTATCTTTTTCTGCATTAACTCAGAAGCAAAACTTGATCGATGCACAATGCAGAGTGCACTCATCCATTTCTTCTTTCCTCTATTTCTGTTTTCCTATTGATCTCTGCAGATGTGGGCATGATATTATGAAGCTGGAAGATACAGTGACATTTCTTCATCCCTGAAGGTATTCTCAGCAATCTGCAAATGTTAAAAAAGGATAACACCTTCCAAGATCAGTTGACATTTCAGTTCAGGTTTATGACATATACACTAATGGTATGAGGTTAATCATGATGTGTTTTCAGGGTGACTCCATACCCAGGAACTCCTGTGAGAGAGGTGAAGGATACAGGAGGTTTACAGTAGGAAAGGTGACCTGCTGAAGGGGAAGACCAAAAGACAAAGGGTCTCAGCCAGAGGGAAAGAAAGAAAGTAACAATGGTAATGCTGAGGCAGACCAAGTGTCTCTCTTGCCTACACACCTGTTCTCTCGAGGGCTAGTAGCAGAAGCTTAGAGGAAAAAGCTAACAGTACAGTGCTGTCATGCAACCACTGTTGGCCCCACAGCCTTGAGCTCTCATCTGCCTAGGAACTTTCAGAGATGGATGTAACAACATTTCGCTGTCTAATGGCCTTGGTAGGCTTTATTTCCAATCATTTTTTTAATTGCTTTTTGAGCACACTTCTGGCTTTCTCAACACCCTTTGCCACATGCCGTGGCAATGAATTCCACAATTTAAGAACAGCTTGTAAATTATTTCCTTGCCACCTGATCATTTCATTTGATGTCCCTCAGGCCTTGCATTGTGAGAAACAGTCAATAATTATTCCCCATTAATTTTCTCTGTGGTGTTCATATTGTTGTATATCTATATATGATTTATTTTTATAGAATTCAATATTCTTTTGTACCTTTTCCAGTTTTACTGTATCTTTTAAAATACTGATTAATCAAAACTGCATGAAGTTTTCAAGGTGTTAATGCACTGCAGACTTTGGCAGTGACCTATTGTTATGGTTTGAAAAAATCCATAACAATCTATTGTCATTTAGACAATAAATCTATCACCCCATGAGCCCTCCCCACCCGGAAAGGGGAATCAGGGAACACAAAGAAACACAAGGGTTGAAATATAAATAGATTTAATAGACTAAGACTAAATAATTAACAATAATAGTAAAGAACCAGTACTAATCTTGATACTGATATAAGATCTACAAGAATCACACTCAGCCAATTCTATCAGGAGGAAGATGTGCCCTCCCAGCAGGGACAGCAAATGGTGGACACTGCGAGTGCAACAGCTTCAGGAGGAAGGGAAGGCCTCAGGGGTCCAGCACTGGGGCAAGGAGTTGCCGCTGCCATCAAGGGAAAGAGAGCCACACAGCAAAGTTTTCTAATTTATATTGAATGTGACATTCATGGTATGAAATAATCCTGTTGGCCAGCCTGGGTCAAACGCCCAGGCCTTGCTCCTCCTTGTCCCTG